>LUGF01041769.1:46120-66746 GCA_001625245.1 Calycopis cecrops
ACAGTTTTAGCTTTTCCCTCGGACCCCTTGAGATCATATCCAAGGGTCGTTGTGGCTGTCGCTATTGATTCTAGCGACACAAAAGTAGCAGCGGTGGTAATGACTGAAAGGCCAAGAACAAATCTTCACGCCAGCTCTCTATCGCAGAGTGGAGAGTGCCACATATTACAATCCACATTTATAACTTTCTTTAGACATACACGGCGGTTATTAAGAGTATAATATACTTGTGAAATGGAAAATATCATTGCTACGAATCTATAACATCCACTTTTATGTCTTCTGCAATGCTACATTATGGAGCTACCAATCCTGCTAATTTCGAGAGTCAGATTAAAATGTGGCGTAGCCATTTTGTTGGACAATTTATATGGTTTTTTGTACTATATTGTACTCAAGATTTGGATAAACGAGATGATCACAAACGTGATGATCATACGGCTCATTGCAAACCAAAATATTTGTCATTTAATCAAAACCTTATTGGTATTTAAAAATTTTTTTCTTCTATGACTTTTGGTATTGCAGAAAAATGCATTTATACCGACTTGCACTACACGTACCGTTTATATTAATATTCATATATTCGCATATTAATATCAAATTTAAAAAATGTGGGTGTGAAATAGTTATATTATCCGTACATAGTATTAAATTATCTGCACAAGTTACTTGATATCGCTACAGCTATACACCCAATGTCCTTTTACCTAATAATACATACTAGATAATATAAAGATATTCATAAGTGCACTCTCAGCTCAATTTAATTAATACTGGTCACTGGGATATCACTTTAGTTCAGTTAGGGTAATAGTAGCCATACATGAAGAGATAATATATTATTCTGCACAATACGGTTTAAGGCTATCATAGGTAACATGTACGATAAAATATTTTTTGGTTTCATTGGTTAGTTATATATTTACATATCAGAATATTTTTTTTTCAATTAGCTCTCAATAAAAAATGAAAAAATAACATCAGTAACTAATATTTTTATGTATAAAAAAATAAATACAATGGAAAAACAGAAAAAGGTGTGATATACAAAAAATTATAAACGTAAAGGTGATATGAAAAAAAATAAGCTAAAGCAGACGCTATATTCATAACACCTTACCTATATCCTGTTGAGAGATGTTTTCCTGGTCCTACGGAGATCTAACTGATGATTTTCGAACATCTTGTTCAGATCTGTTCTTTGTCCTCCGTGTGACCAATCTGATTAAAATCTCATAATTGCAATGGCCACTCTAGGCTGGGTCCTTATTCTTTTTTTTTTTTGCTGCAGTCAAGCTTTTACCACTCTTGATGTTTAAGGCTGGGCGTTGTCTTTCACAAGCCGAAAATTTAAGGACTCCAGTATATAGGGAAGACAAAATTGGTCTTAACACCTGTCTTAATTTTTTTTTTGGCGGCTATAGTGCCCTGTGCCAAAACTTGGTTCATACATGCACAGAAGTTCCTCACAAACCATAATTGTGCCACCTAATTCGAACTAGTGTGAAATATCTCTATACCGTGTTATTATGTATCAACTAACTTCCGCCCGCAGCATTGCCCGCGTGGATTTCGGACTTCAAAAATGAAACAGGTACTCAAATCTTCGGAATGCTTTTTAATGTATGGTGGTATGCAGGTGGTTCCATTGACCGGTTACCATCTGATGACGGGATCCTGGTTAAATTGAAGGAACTCCTCAAATATTGGAGGAATGACCGCTGGCGCTGGCTCGCAGAGCTTTACATGTTTCGCTGTTAATTACTTCGAACGACGATATTTCAAAAACTATTTTAATCGGCATTTAATGCTAACATATTTATTTGGATAAGGATTAATACTGAACTGAAGAAAATTACTTTGAAAATAACATAATGTTAAAAATTTGAACATAAAAGCGGTTATAGTAAGGCTGGTTATAGTGTCACGCGGACCGTCAGCCGTCCGCATGGCGCGTCCGTGCCACGGAGCTGTCCGCGCGGAGCGGTCGTCCGTACGCACCCGTCTCCATTACATACTTTAAAACATCCGTAGCTGTAGCCTGTAATACAGATCGGCATACGCGGAGCGATCCGTACTGATGGTCCGCGTGACACTAAAACCAGCCTAAGCGGTCAATCGTAAGAGATAGGTATATTATGCTGTCGCAGAAATTTTTATAGTATTTTTATAGATTTTGAATTCGCTAGTATATTACTCAACTGTATCTTTGCTAGTTTCGAGGCGATCGCGTGGAAAGCTCCCAGTTGGCGATATTTATTCCAACCTCTTCAACATTTAACGCCGTATTTCTGCTAATTTACATCAAAACATGGTAAATTATAGGTTTAGGTATATATCTATATACAGGTTTCGTTATCGAAACGAAAATTTTGAAATGTTTATTAATAACAGAACCTAAGTAATATAGTTCATTTATTTAAAAAAAAAACATTCTTTTATCAAAGTCTATAGTAAAATACTATATCGAATGTGATATATAAATATACATTTCAAAATTTTTACCGCTGACCGCAATATCCTGTATATAGGTACCTAAACCTTCCTAAAGAATCACTCTTTCTATTGTTAAAAACCGTATAAAAATCCGTTCAGTAGTTTTCTAGTTTATCGCCCTCAGACTGGCAAACTGAAATCAGTCTGCAAATAATAATTTTATTTCTGCAAATAATCAATCTGCAAATAATTTTATTTGCAGATTGATAGTGATAATTTTTCCTTTTTCCTGTTTACCGAAGTACGACGCTTATACCTCTTGGATATTAGTTCAGGTTACTATGTATTCTGTACCGCTATTAAAATTAAGTGCGATTAAAACTAAGTGTGCGGGTCGTGACATCACATACACCGCGTACTATAAAAAATCCAAGTATATCTCGGAAACTAACTGGAAAATCGAAATCAGTACTTCACTAAAGAAACGAAAATTAAAAGTATAAAATGTCTTTGCACTGACAGCTAGAGTAGGGTTAACTAAAACATTCTTGTTTTTTATTACTTTATTATTTACCTAACATACTTTTTTTTTGACACCTGACACCATTGCACGGTTCCGACGACGTAGTAGGGTATATGTATTCTGTGGTAGGAACCGTTCAGAGGCAACCGGACAATGCCTGCAGATCCGAGACCCTCCAATTATAGCGGCTAAGTGTTGAATCCGTCTACGAGCCACCTAGGCTCCTAGATATCATATATAAATGCGTCTGTCTATTATATCGCTCACATAATTCATGCCGGATTATTTTTTTGGTACATAACCACAGATGTGTAAAAGACATCAATAACATAGAAGAAAAAAATTCGATTTTTGTCAAAGAATACGGAAAGAAAATTCAAAATCTCCATTGCGGAATATCGCAGTAAGTTTAATTGAGAGATATTATCCGCTGACATTGTTTTGAACTTTGTCCAAAAACTAAAGAAGACAATGCAAAAGGGTAAAGCTCTTTGGTTTCATTGTTTGGATTATTTCACAATCTACTAATGCAACATAGAACGCAAGGTCGGTGTCATTAATCCTCCCATATATTTTTTTTCATCTACCTATCTGATTTCAGAAGGCGGTAAATCACAATCTACGACATAACATTTAAAACTAGTGCAACAAGTCAAAACTAGAATACATTACAAGATTACTATGATTCAGATAAGCCATGACAAAACGAGGACGTCCAGATTCAGAGTTACAACGCAACATGGTTTTTATTATGTGGCCCATAAGATATAATGAGAAACAACAATGATCAGAGTCAGATAATGCTAGATAATAATAGTACAACACGCAAAACATAGATATAACTTTGATACGAGATTAACAACAATATTATGATTCTGGGGGCACCTTCTCGACACTGGAGCGTAACTTAATTGTTAAAATAAAACCTAGCGATAATTTGTACACGAAAACGATTTGGATTCAGAAAAAAAATTGACATAGGTACATCGCACTATGAAAATGCCAATCATGGCTAATCACATTGGTACAATATAAGTTAATGAGAGGTTTTACCCAACATTCACTTCTTTGCCCAATTTTTCCAGGGACTTGTTTTGTAAGCAAGAGATTACTAATTTGGTTAATAGGCACTAATTTGTTTCAGACCTTATTCATTAGACATACAGTAAAAGTACTAACTTTAATATTTTGCCTATTGTAAGATCAGTGTAGCTGTTCTTCTACCAATAGGTTTAATTTATTTTTAACCGTAGACAGAGTAAAGAAAACGCTTTTTAATGAATTGTTTGGCCGCGATTTAACAATCTGTGGAGAGATTAGAAACACGTTGGACGCACCAAACTACTTATCGGCTTTTACCATCCAATTTTTAGAATATTACAGCTGTAAATTTTGTTTTGTCTGTGGCATGGTAAATATTTGGAACAGCATGGGTATAATTACATTGATTGCTCCTAATTGAATTAAGTTCATGGTTCCGACTTCTTTCGTTAACAAACTAAATTCTACTAACTGTAGCGAAGTAGGTAATATTATCTCAGCATTATAGACAATGTGATGAAATTAGGTCAACGAAATGAAGCCTAAATCAGCAAATAGGTGACTACAGCAACAAACATGCTGCATATTCATATACTACATTAGAAGGAGAACCCCGGTGACACTCCAGAGTTGACAGATGATACCTACGATCCTAAGATAAGATGCCTAAGATATCCGCAGCCTTCTTCTCCTCATGGTGATAAGCTAGGGGCTGTCATCCATGGACGTCATGTAATTGATCTCTCTCTCCAATCTCCGATCTATGGCTAACCATAAACTATCGCATACAACAATGCGTTTTGAATACAGAAAACAGATACGACGAGAAATCAATTTATGTTTTTTCACGATAAAAAAACTATAAAAATTCTAACACGGTTTTCGCTTAAAACTAGATTTTGCTTCGTAATGTTTTAAACCATAACCACTCAGAATTATAAACAATTATGAATAATTCGGAATACACAGAATAATACAAATATGAAATCAATTCTTGCCATAATTTATGAATAATAGTGGCACAGGTATAATTAGTCGCCAGTAATTATTACGCCAGATCAGACGATTGGTTGAGTGCCTATCTATGTGAGGGCCATGAACGCCAAATTGAATTATTTCCACAAGATGCTTAGGCGTCCAAGGGATGTGCTATATTTTTTTAATTGAGAGATGATACCTCATCGGTCGACAGTGAAGGAAATCTAATTCGGCTGTATTGCAGTAAAGTAAACATACAGGGCAGTGGAAGAAGTAAGGGCAACGCATGTGTATAGCCTCCATGCGGGCGTCGATAATCATGAAAATAAACTACATACAACACGACATTCTCACAATATGCAATGTGCACACCTATTCATCGCACAGCAGCTTAAAATGTTTAAATACGCTGCTTCGAAGTGCTGGAATAATCTCCTACCTCCTCTCCGTAACCTTAGCACGCAACTTTAGTTTTAAGCGCCAATACAGAAAATATTTGATGTTGACTCAAATACAATCTCAGTGATTCTAGCTGTCAAAACTGTGCAACTGGGTTATTTTTATGCTGTGTTATAGCAGTCCCCAGACATGATAATACAAGTGTGTGTATGTCTAGGTAGGTAGTCTAATGTTGTATGTTTAATCTTATTTTTCACGTGTATCTGTCGTTTTGTTTTATATTTGCTCCTCCGCGTATTGTAATTTTTTGTCGGTATATGTTTACCGCACACAACCGCCAAAATAAAATATTTCAGACGTTTCTGAAAATCGGTGTTAGGGTTTAGCTCTTTTTTTATCCTAACAGAAGTCGACGATCTACCATTTTGTATGGCTCATAGCCGCCCAGATTGTTATATTCTGTACCTACATTTTCTAAAATTATCATAACTGTACCTAAGCTGCTTTATTACTGTACTGTACTGTGTACGAAAAAATGTATATTATTATTATTATTAAAATTGCTCTGATTGCTCGTTTTCCCTCTTATACTATAAAAAGCTGTAAATTTACAATACCGCTGTGCTCCATTGTGAGGATACTGTAGTATATGATTCGCCTTTCACAACCAGATTTCCGTAGCTTTAAATTAGGCCAAGTCCATTGCATGAAGGAGGCGAAGGGAAAGCATGAGATGAATGTTGATAAGGCAAAAAAGGTGTGACATTCGTAGTAAATCCATATCTACCTTATAATATGGGTGTGAAGTTTAGGAAATTTGTGTGACTTTGTAACTGAGCGACCACATTGTTCTAACATTAATGATAATAATGCATGTAGTTATTTATAATTTTATCCTTTTATTGGATCTCGGCGTGTCTCTTTTAGTTGCAGCAATTAGGTAGCAGGTAGCACACTTGCTACTGCATTTTTGTTGCTTCTTACTCTTATACTTACTTTAGTATTGTATTATAATAAAATTGGAATTAATAAAAATTTAAAAACTAAAATAGTAAGTAATTCCATACTTAGTACTCCTCCTACTTTCTTCTGATTAAATTCGTTGAGGATTATAAGACACATTTAGCTTTTCCCTCGGGCTCCTTGCGATCATATCAAGGGGTCAAGTGTGATTGCCGCTGTTGATCCTGGCGACACAGGAGTAGCAGCGGTGGGAACGAGTGGTGGGCCAAAGCCCGAATTAAAAAAAAATGTATTATAATTGTGAATAAATCTCTGAAATCCATTGTTAAATAGCTCATAAATTGAATAAAAGTAAACCTTGTTTCCAGAACATACCAGAATCAGAGTTAGCGACTCTGATTTCATAAAGCACACACGTTTAGTTTCATGAATCAATGACGAGTATTGATCATTGGTCATAGGGACTGCTTGTTCTTTTAATAGATTCGCTTCCGATATACAATGTGTGTTCGAATCGTTAGTCACAATTCTTGTTACCAACCTACTTCCTAATAGACGAAAATTACTTATATTACAATTTTCTTAAATTCTATTACATATTAATAACATATTTGTCTAAAATACCTACCCGTACAGACAGATTATTAAAATTTTAAATCGTCTTTTGGACCTAAAATTCTGTTGTGGTAACGAAGAGAAGGCCAATACACCTTCCTCGGATTGCTATGATTACGCTCCGGGCGAGGCTAGGTTTGGAGGCTACTCCAAACTACTAAACTAATGCTTGTTTAAAATGGCCTCGGAACTGTCGAAAAAAATGGCTCGTAGTGAGGATGATGACCGGGAAGAATTCGATTTAGGTGGGGTTCTCCTTTTAAATACAGTTATACTGCTGCATTATAATCAAGCAGTCACTGTTTACTATAAGCATATCAAATTTCATCACATGGACTGGTATAATATTAATCAGGAAGCTGAATAGAATTGTGAACTTTATTTATAACCGACTTGTTTAAAAAAAATAATTGACATTTAAAACGCATTTTAAATAATAAAACGTGGATACGTTGTATAATATAATTAATTTAATCATATGTTTTACGCATAGTCACGAAAACCAATGAATAATATTACGTAAGTGGAAATTTCCATTACATTAATATAAAATAATATAACTTTAATTGTGTAGCTACATGTAAGGTCAAGGATGTGATGGGACCTTGGTCTAATGTATCTCTCTGTCTTACTACTGTACTAGTCTCTGTCTACTTACCTAAGCCACGGTCATACCTTTTTTAATTCATGCATAAGTTATTCCGTGAATTCAAAGAAGGACATTTTTTTTAGTAGAGATTGGTTTTAAAATTCTAGTATTCAATTATTATAAAATCGCTTTTACAATAATCGAACACAAGAACTTTATGGCTGGGAAACGGTAAGAGCTTAGTTTTAGCTGCTTTCAGTGACTCTATTAGTTTGAAAGATATCTATCTACTGAAGCAGCCTATGAGTAAATATATATTACTTATATAATTACTCCAAGGAAGTAACCAAGATAGTTGTCATTTAGAAGAAAATTAATACAATAAATATGGTCCTCTTCTGTTTCGTATAAAATTTAAAAATTAAATAAATAAATTAGCAAGAAGTACAATAATTAATTAATTAAGCAGAGATAAAACTAGCGTAGGCATTTAAGCAGGTAACTAAATTCTTTATTGCCTAACAAGGGGCTCCCAAGGTTGCACTGCAGCGATCGTAGGAAGCAACAAAGACCCTAGACTTAATAAAAAGTATAGACGGAGCGTTCTCAACAGTGAAATGAAGCCAGTTTTTTTACAACCGCAAAACATGTGTGCGCTTAGTGAGAGTTGCCGTGTAGTAAAAACTTATTACCCCAAAATATATCAATACGGACATGATGAATGGATAAGTAAATACATACGTAAGCATTTTCTTTCAACCCATTCACTGCGTCGCGTTGTTCGAAACCTCGATTCCTTCTACGATGCGAGTAAGTGTAGAAAGAAGAAACAAGTTTGGATTGTTATTTAAATAATATATGGATACAAAAAGCAAACATATTATTTACTAGCTGCGCCCCGCGATTTCACCCACGTAAATTTCATTTCCGTGGAAAATAGAAAATCATCCCATGGCATCCCATAGAAACATTTTTTCGGGATAAATAATTCCTGTGTTAATGCATGTTACTCTCTACGTATGTGCCAAATTTCATGAAAATCGGTTCAGTAGTTTTTGCGTGAAGGAGTATCAAACAAACATACAAACTTTCGCATTAATAATATTTTTAGTGCCGTAACTTAGTTCCGAAAAGTTATGCCCTACATTACTGAATCCATATTAATATTGTAAATGCGAAAGTGTGTATGTATGTATGTTTGTTTGTTTGTTTGTCTTTTTTTTCACATTAAATCAGATCAACAGCTCGATGTGATATTTAGTATGGAGATATTTGAAGGACAGTGCCATAGGCTCCTTTTTATAGCGATAAACTTCCAGTGGAAAACACATTTCCATCAAAACAATCAAATAAGCGCTATAGATGGCATTATTACAGGCGCACGCAACAGTATGACGTACGTCCTTAGTTATCAAATGAAATTGCTACTATCAAATGTTTGACAGAAACGTCAGAGTTTTAAACACTTTCTAAATTGCTTATTATGGAAATATTATTTTAGTATGGAGATAGTTGAACGACTAAAGAGTGCCATCGTATCCTTTTTATCATGAAAAATCACGCGAGCGAAGCCACGGGTAACAACTAGTACAATATAATAGAAACATTGGAGCCCCGTAACCTTTGGATATCCATTTCGTACCACACGACAAAGTCCTTTCTTAGTGATGTAAAAATCATCACTTTCAAAATGTGTTGAACAAATTAGGCTGCGGATGGTGGGATTCCATGATGGCTCAATTCGGTTAACTCGAATCACTTCTATCCACTTCTCTCTAATATTTTTATTTCGAATAGAAAACCTTAAAACAAGGTTTTATGAGGGAGGATTAAATAAAAAAGCTTGTTTACTGTTACATTAATTGGGTGAATATTTAAAGGAAAAATAGAAATAAGTAAATGGACGTGATTAGTGATTACATTACATTACGTTTCGTTACATTAATAACTAACCCCATAAACGGGGACTATTTTGGCGCTTACTAGTGACAACATTTTCGTTTTGAAAGCTGTCAAACAATTGTTGAAATTGATTTAATAATATATGAGTTTTTATGTTTACTTACGTATGAAATGTAAGTCCTTCTTGCTTTTATTCCTCGAGGAATGATTTTTGCAGCCTTTCACTACACAATTCGGCATTTTCAGGTAATAAACAATTATTTATTTGGAAGTCATACGCCATTGACGAACTGTCACAAACTAATGATCTGGGTGTAGTTTGGTTGTCAAATGTGTATGTGAGACCGTGTATATACAGGAATGGGTGTAGTTTTGCTGGCTTCATTACATTGTTAACAGCGCTCCGTCTATGCTTTTTATTAAGTCTATTACAAAGACTGGTCAGAGGCATTGCGAAATCTCCTCTGGAAAAAAAAATAGCAATCGTACAGCCAGCCAAACTCAAAAGTAAAGCTATTCGTCCTTATGTTACCAATACTTACCTTAATTCTGTCTATTTTGGTAGATATTTGTGTATTGTCGGAAGCTGGGAGCATCCTATCACTATATTTTTAGTAGTAAGAAGCTGCAAGCTCCGCGCACATACACTAAAATCGTAAGAGATCCACTGACAAAGTTTGGGAACCTCTAATCTACATAGATTAGGGACTCTAGGTAAGATGTACTAATAAGTATATATAGGTATCAGGTTTAGAGTTATTATTTTTTACTCCTTTTTTTTGCTGTCCTTATGAATCTTTGAGAACAATTCATTATCAAGGTTAGGTACTTTATATTTAATAGGTGTAATTTTGTACTCTTCATGTTTTGATATAAAACACGCCAACATTATCATAGTCTTTTAGTATTTGATAGGAGACAAAATGCGCTGCAATTTCGTCTTATGTGTTTTACATATGCTTCTAGAAACTGCATTTGAGAAAAGTCCTTATGGTATGCTGTCTTGAATTTTTTTTAACTTGTTTCTTTTGTTTTTTTTTTGGTATATTAAATTAATACAAATCTGAAATCTTAGTTTATTCACAAATCACCTATTTTACGTCATCAATGCATTATTTTACATGAATTATTTTTTCGTTCTTTGTCAGTTATAATGCTTATAAAATATTTTCATTTTAAAATTCAATACCGTTATGCATACCTATGTGTTTAAATGTCACAAAATCGAAAGGTTACTCGCCTTATAAATGACTAGCGACCCGCCCCGGTTTCGCACGGGTGGACATTTATTCTTTAAGCTCTCTGAAAAAAAAAATTATTTTCTATGTATGTTTTTATAGGTTTTTTATTCGTGTTACATTTCTTTGTTTCGTACCTGCTTAACTCTTTTATTTTTGTTTTTAATTTTTAATTTTAACGACTTTACTTACCTTAATGCTTCACTATCCCCCTCGACGGATTTCCACCTTGTCGTGGTGAGGGGGCTTAATAGCCGTGGCTTGGACAACCACGGTGAACCAAGAGGGATCCCGGGTGGGGACGCGTCTGGTGGGCTTCGCTGGGGCCCGCTCTGGATGCGTCCATGGAGGAGGGGTCGCGGGAGGAGAGATGTCTCGGTGTGTCGTTGCCGTGCACCCTGTACCCGCGACCGAACGGGGCGCACCGTCTGTTGCGTTGGCGGAGGGGCCGCAGAGGAAGAGGAGATGCCGTGTGTCGTTGCCGTCCTCCCTGCCCTCTGCGGCCGTTTAGTGGTTGGTCCGCCGCCCAGCGGATGGGACCAGCCAATGCCGGAGGTCCTCCACCCGTCCCTCTGAATCCGCAGATGGCGGCGTGGATTCGGACGACCGGCGTGGTTTGCTCCGTTGGCGCATTGGACGGTTCCAACGTGGAGTTAGGGACTGTTCAAAGGAAGCCGGACAGTCCCTAAGGAGAAGGAGTCTGGCCTTTTTACCGAGGCCAGCCTGTCGCTGGAGGCGCCCTGTTGCTTTCAGATCCGGTGCCTTCCAATCATAGCGGCTGAAGCACCACCCGCAGGGGTTTAGTCGGTAGGGGCAACCCAGTTGTCGAGTCCGACGCCGTACCTGGTTGAGCCACCCGGGCTCCTGGGTAGCGTGCGTAAAGGCATTCCTCTGCGTCAACAAAAAAAAAATGCTTCACTATACACAATGTTCGCAGTAGTTGTAGATGGCATTAAAACATATTGGTTTTCAGGAGATCCTAATCGAGAAAGTGTAACATATAATTGGCCATGAGAAAAGCACTCTTTTCTGAGATCGATGCCTACCATTGAAAAAGTTTGACCCTGGGATTTATTTATTGTAAGGGCAAACGATACCTTGACGGGAAACTGTAATCTTTTAAAGGAAATAGGCAAATCTGTCGGTATCATCGGGTTCCGCGGAATGTGAGTGAGCTGTGCAGCCGCCGGGCCAGTGATGATGGTCGCTACAATCACATTGACTCGCAATTCTTTTATCAAAATTCTTGTCCCATTGCACATATTAGGAGGGCTTAAATTTCTTAATAGCATAATGGGCGTACCTACTTTTAATTTCAGTTCGTGGGGTGCCAAGCCGGCAGGATTGAGTGAGGTTAAAAATTATTGTGGTGAATAGTGTACTGTATCTTCGGTGTCACACACGGTGTCGATGGATTTAAAACATTTAAAATCACCGGGTACTTTTTCAATAATCATTTTGTTAATTTCATTTCATATCGGCTGGCGGCCATCATTCATTTTAATACCAATTACAATTTTAAATTCGTAATATCTTTTGAATGGATTGTCTGATTGGAATAAAATAAAAAGTAATGTATAGCTATTGAAACAATCTTGTTCAATAAATAGTTTATTTGGATAAGGATTAATATTTGACGATAATATAATCAATAAACATAGGCTAATAATTTTAATTACTTTTATTCTATGGAAAAGTGGTTATAATGGCTAAAATATAAATGTTTGGTTTATACTATCGCGGACTTTTTTGTAGGCATTATTGAGCTCTACAACTTTTCTTTAGAAGTCAACCATACATCTCTAACCATTTAGGCAGCGTTCGCGAGAATCGTTAACGTATGGCAGCTTTTTCATCGACTTATTTCACAATTTTCACTACCACGAAAAATCCTATCTATTTTCCGGGATAAAATATAGCCTATACGGATTCGGAAGAATCCCTCCAAGTAATGGTAAAAGAAATTTTGAAATCGGTCCAGTAGTTTTTGAGCCTATTCAATACAAACATACAAAAATACAAAGGTTTCCTCTTTATAATATTAGTATAGATAAAAATAAAATTAATAATAAATATTTTAAATTAATAAAAAAAATTAAAAACATAACACCAAATCTGCTTGTACCCGCCCCGCTCTCTCCTACCGTCAAATTGCGAAGTAGGTATTATAAAATAGTTATTGTTTCATCATCATCATCATTAGACAAAAATAACTGTATAAACTTAGAAAAGTCATTTAAAAACTATTTTTTTTTATTTTACCATCATTATTTCAAGGAGATTGTATTGAAGTGTATCTTTAGGGAGCGTACAATCAGTTGGAGTAATTTAATGACTAGCGACATCAATAGACATCCATAAAATGATAGGTAGACTTTTTCTCCGCCACTCCAATGGGACACCGGAAACTCACACGCCGCACGAAACGTGACAGCATATCTCTGCAGCGGTGTCACGTGACCGGGAGGCACATCTTTGGTCGTGCCAGTCCAATTCAGCTGCAATTCAGCATTACTGTTTTTGATAGTAGATACTGGTAAAAGGACGACAAACGCATTCCTCAAGAGTAGTCACTATTGTATTTTTTATATTTTTTCAGGTGTGCTGCCTGACAGGACAAACCGTATTGAGGATATATACCTACGTTTTTACAATGGGTAAGATAATAGCTTTTTTTTATTTCCTCCAGCAATAATTTAACGAGCTAATGCGAAATAAACTGCCAATTTAGACTCAAACGTCTAAAAAAAACATGAAACTAATAAAAACAAGAAACAAGTGGCTTCTGATGGTGTATATTTTCTAAAGACCACATACAACCTCATAACTTGGTAACTTTACCGCTCTATCGGTGATCCTCCGTAGTTTCTTCATTCAGAACTTTCCACTGATCTCTTAGTAACTGGATAGTAACTTCTATAACTTAATTGGCCATTGATGCCACTTTAAAACAAATAAGCAGCATACGCGGCCAACATTGCTAATATTTCAGTAATTATTTGGATGATTAATTGGTTAATAAATACTGACCATTTTTATTATTCTGAATATAATATGAAATTTATTTCTATCACACTAACTGTCCATAAATCTCTGGAGTAAAATCTATAGAAACGGTTTATTTATATACCTACATCAGCTATCCAATTAAATGCAGATCAGTGTAACTTTCACTTACGTCAACCGTCGTTTACGTCGGTATTTCCCCGGTGAAGCCGGCAGAACCGGCTCTTGCAGCAATACCTCTTGGAAAATATACAGCTAATTAGTTATCAATCCGGTATTTCCCCTTCTATTTTATATATTGAACTAGCAGCGCCACGCGGTTTCACCCGCATAACCATCGTACTTTACAGCACGATGGCCTTTTTTGGCCATCTTCAATAAAGGTCTGTCTAACACTGAAATAATTTTCAATTCGGACCACTAGCTATCTACTACCTAATCTCTGGGAGATTAGGGCGTTCAACAAAACACACAAACTTCAGCTATACAATATTAGTATCGATAATTGATTAATTAATATCAATTATCTATGGACGTACGAAGCCATGTGTCATGGTGGCCATGTCACTAACCGTGGGAGGTAGTGGGTTCAAGGTTAAGCAATATTTCTACATAGAAATATACTTCGAGGTTATGAATCTATATATATCCTATGTAGATTGTATATATCGGTACATAAGGCCGCTATCCCACTGGCGTTTTACGGGCGTTGACGTCTCTCCGACGTCTTCGTAACGTCAACGCTGCGCTGACGCAACGTTAACGTCGCGTCAGCCCGTGGCAATAGTTAACGTCGCGTTTAGCTGACGTTAACTATTGCCACGGGCTGACGCGACGTTAACGTTGCGTCAGCGCAGCGTTGACGTTACGAAGACGTCGGAGAGACGTCAACGCCCGTAAAACGCCAGTGGGATAGCGGCCTAAGAAAAAAATTGAATTCTCAAAATTTTTATCGCACTGTATCCGGCGATGGTCCTATAAAGATTATTCATACATTTTATCCTCAAATATGTAAACATTGTAGTACCCATATTTTTGAAATTCGTTAGCAATTTTTTATATTACAATACCTATGTAAATTTGTAATTTGTAAATTTTAAATTTGACCCTGAAGCTTCACCTTTCTTGCACATAATATAGCATATAGAGTTAATTAGAATCATACAATATTTATTATCATATATTATATTTGTGACATATATTATCATATAATAAAGAATAAGTATAATTATTACATAATATAACTATATTATCCGCCGAATAATAACAACGTACATAACAGTAAACACTCACAGTAAGCTTATGTACTATATGACAAAAAAAATATGCCGATAATTTAATTTTTTCATAATTATATGTGTCAAAATAAATTGTTACGTTGTTGGGGTTTCGGTCAGTTTCTCGAAGTTACTACCTCTACTACAGCTAAGTTATCTAAGTGTACAGTTTTACTAACGTTACCGATGTTTTCGGATACCATAAGTTACGGGAAAAGTGTCATCACGTTTGAGTTCAGTGGTATCTATTGATAAAAAGGCGGTACAAACTGTAAATCAAGTACAGGACATAGGTGCGCTTTACGTATTGGTTGGTTCGGCACCGATACGTCCTCACCTCACTATTAATAATACCATCTATAAAAAAAAACCGGCCAAGCGCGAGTCCGACTCGCATACCGAGGGCTCCGTAATCCAAACATAATGCATGGTTTTCAATTATTGTAACTTTACGCCTGCCGTTTAAGTTGACAAACTTATATAAGCTCACACACATTTAGTAGGCAACGAATTACAGTTAAAAGTTGATAATGTTTTTTCAATGATCTACATATAATTTACTATTTTTCAGATTTATTCCTATATATGTGCTATAAGTTCTTACTTCTTGCCAAATTTCAGAATTCTAGCTCAACGGGAAGTACCCTATAGGTTTTCGAAAACGTGCGTTTCCATACAAAATTTGTGCATAAATGGCTATAACTTTTTATTGCGTTAACTTATAAGTGTGATTTTTTTAAGGCATCAAGACGTTACTGACTTCCGTATTTGACAAATTGACAAATTTCAGCTTAATCCCTTCACGTGTTTTAGAGAAAAAGGTCTTGACAGACATACAGACGGACAACAAAGTGATCCTATAAGGGTTCCGTTTTTTCTCTTTGAGATACGGAACCCTAAAAAGCGATCCTATAAGGGTTCCGTTTTTTCTCTTTGAGATACGGAACCCTAAAAACCGGTCAAGTGCGATTCGGACTCGCACACCGAGGGTTCCGTACCTACGACAGACATTTTTTACCAGAAACTAAAATAACTTGGTTTTTCATAGCGTTTGTATGAACGACAAAGTTGAATTTGCGTTTTTTTGAATATGTGTTAATTCTCAAAAACTAATAATGATATCTCGCTCAAACCAATTTTCGTTGATAGTTTTCATTGAGATCTACAGCATAATATATATTTTTAGGGTTCCGTATCTCAAAGAGAAAAAACGGAACCCTTATAGGATCGCTTTGTTGTCCGTCTGTCTGTACGTCTGTCAAGACCTTTTCCTCCAAAAACGCGTGAAGGGATTAAGCTGATTCGTCAAATACGGAGGCCAGTTACGTCTTGATGCCTTGAAAAAATCACATACCTAAGTTAACGCAATAAAAAGTTATAGCCAATTATGCACAAATTTTGTATGAAAACGTACTTTGTCGAAAACCAAAAAATTATCGGGTACTTCCCGTTGACCTGGAGTTGTGAAATTTGACAAGAAGTAAGAACTTATAGCACATATATAAGAATAAATCTGAAAACTAGTAAATTATATTATGTAGATCATTAGAAAAATCATTATCAACTTATAACTGTAATTCGTTGTCTACTAAATGTGTGTGAGCAACCGCTTATATACGTTTTTCAACTTAAACGGCAAGCGTAAAGTTACAATAATTGAAAACCATGCATTACGTTTGGATTACGGAGCCCTCGGTGTGCAAGTCGGACTTGCACTTGGCCGGTTTTTTAGATTTCTCACTCTCTTATTTTAAAAGTTAGAGGGGGGGGGCACTCATTTTTCCACTTTGGAAGCGTCTATCTTTCAAACGATTAATTTTGACGAAAAATGGTTATAGTAACCTTAATGTCATTTTTAAAGACCTATATTTTAGAGGATAAAAAAGTCCGTGGACTAAAATCCCTCATCTGCGCAGACCATTAGAAGTCTAATAGGCCGACCGGCTTCGCCCACTATTTACATTTACACATAGGCACTTGTACAGCGTAAGCCATATACGTATTAATATATTTGTTTTCACATGACGAATTTTGATACATTCGTATGTTAGTTTTGTAGTAAATAATTAATTTTAAAATATTCATTCTTCAACAACAATCGCAACAAATCGAATATACCTTCACAACATTAGTTCATGGAACTATGCCGTGGATAAAGCAGACGTGTACATGACAGTCGGCCATTTGATCTGGGCTAGTAATGAACGCTCGCGTCCAATCACAATGAAACTCCAAACAATGCTTTTAATAAATCCTATATAGGCCACCAGCAGCGCACACAATGCGACACTCCAATCTGCCATGGACTCGTTACGTAATCATCATCGTTAATAATGTGTCTATAATCTATACATATAATAATACAGTAAAATTTTAGTGTCTGTACATTGAATATATTTACGAAAAACTAATTGGGGGCGATTTTAAAATAGTAACAGATAATATAACAAGAACACTTTTCTATGATTTTCCGTCCGTTTGTTCGGGCTAATCTCCGAAACTACTGGACGGATTTTCATGAAACTCTACATTAATATAGCTTTCATATAAGAATAACATAATAAGTTAAAATTTTGAATAATTTTTGAAGTCCGAAATCCACGCGGGCGAAGCCGCGGGCGGAAGCTAGTATTAATATAAGGTTTCTAATATTATAAACGTATATTCAGGAAGAAGTAGTGTCACGCTGCATGCATGCATGTCGAATTGGGCCGGCACGACCGGGGACTCCTCGCTTCCACGAGACCGGCGTAAAGTGACAGCTGTGCTGTTGCATTTCGTGTGCTGTGTACACAGCCCGTGGAGGGAGGCAAGCAAAGAGGGCAACACATCTGTATAACCTCTATGATGTCTAGAGGCGTCAGTAGTCAGGAAAATGGCTTCGATTGCTCTTTATACTATAAAAAAAATATTAATATTATATAGAGGTATAGCTTCTAACTTTATTTGTTGTAGGATAATCTTCGGAAATATTGATCCGATCAAGAAATTCATTCACTAAACAGTAAACTATTCAAAGGTAACATACCATTTTGTCTTATTTTTATTTTGGTACCCATCAGGGACAGGTGGGAGGTATCTAGCTAGAATTAGGTATTATAAACCTCGAAGCTCTGTCACTCAAAAGTCTGATTAGTAAAACCAAGGATTACATAATCGTCGAAACTAAAATAAGGTGTTTCGGACTTTGCCGGTGTATGCTGGAATAGACAAAGGCAGGCTCAAACAAATGTAGATCCAACAATAAATGTCGCTAAAGCAGATACAGATTTACGAAATTGCTCAACAGTGTAGAAATATAATTTCTACACAGTTGAACATCAACAAATAATAATATAATTTCTACACTGTTATCAAGGTAAGATATAATTGTAATTCAATTAAATTACAAATTGGCGTTAAGTTTCTCTTGTGAATTTGTAAGCTGTTTTGTAATTTAGGACTCCTTCAATTTTTGACGCGAATAACGTCCTTACTTCCATAGGAAGGTAATCCAAAAAACGAATGATAACAAAATCGGGCGATCGTTTCGTGTTGTAGCTATATATTTATCATCCTCACCCAAAATTCAATAATACCACCGGGTAGCTAAAGAATCAAAGAATTCATTACGATAGGTAAGGACTGTGACACGTCACGCGCGGGGAAGGTGACAGTGATCCACCTATTTTGAGGTGCCCCGGATCTATCGCAACATAGCATCTCGGAGAATGCTTTGTGTGTGTTCACTATTCGTATCAATAAAACTAAGCGGTTTTTACTATCCACTATTGGAACTTATTCGTGACTACAGCAGCTCTCTGGCCAGAGCGCAAGCACTACTAGCACGAAACCGGCTAATTTTCTATAAGTTAACGTCTCTTAAGTCTCACCAGTGTAAAAACACATGCTAATGATGATGATGCTGAAGTAAAGCACCTACACACAACACGCCAAACGCGATGCCTTAGCAACTCCATTTTGGGTAGAACGAATTGGAACGATTCGCACGAATTTAAGTCGCACAAAACGTGCGAATTGGCTCCTTTCAAAAATATTTGTATTTCTAGGCGATTAGCAATAATGAAAATTTTTAGCGTGCGAATCAACTACTTCAAAGTCCAATTGATCCAGTGTTTTCTAAGTAAAAGGCTCTTTCAAAGTCACAATGATCTCGCCTTACGTGATATCGCCTTAAGTGATGGCCATGATGACGCGTTCCCAGGGGCTTGTCAGTAGCCGGTGGCCAGTTGGTGCTTTTGGCTACTGGGTGACGGAAGAATCAGCGTGGATATTATTAGACGCCGGTAGTTACCGAATGGCTCCGATTACACGACTGTCTCCACGTGTAACAAAACTTAAGTAATTTCTGCACTTCAGTAGAACCACATCTTTGATACATTACCGGAGTAGAGGCTTTGCTGTGATGTAATTATGTAGTTTATAAGAACTTAGTAGGGAAAATGGTTTAACGAAGAAGACGTAGTTTTCATTAAAAATTTATCAATCCAGATGAGGGTATGCGGTCATCTATTATAATTCTAACTTATTCAAATATGATTTCATCAAAATATTTTAACTTATTAAAATATTTTCACAGCGCTTTTGCATTTAATGGATATATTATCGAGAAATAAAAGAAAACGCCTTTTGAAGACTTTGACATTGAAAAAAAGCATGGGATCGACGGAGACTACAAATGATGCACATCACCATCACCTAATGTCCATTGTCGATGCAAATTTAGATTTTTGGGAATATCTGAATCGGCTGAATAATATCTGCCTACTCTATATATTATGGACTACAGTTGTGGTATCCAAGTAGCTTCTTGTTTTTACTTGCGCTTAAAAATGTTTAGGTTTCCATTCATGTGGACTTAGGCGAACTTTTCCATTCCTAAAAGACAATTAAGTAGTTTATTCTCAATCTAGACACTAACAACATTAAGATTACGTAGAGAAAAGATTTGTGTTTTTCTTTGTGTCAAATGAATCGTAAATTCGGACGCGGACTCCTGAGCCCCTAAGCCTATATAGATGATTTATTAATTTATATACTATGTGTTATGTGGTGTTACATTAAAATTGCGATCATTAATGGTAATAAAAAACCTATAATTTATGTTAGACCAAATTACACATGTATGACAAATTTATCAAAATCCGTTAAGTACTTTTGGACCTTATTCAATACAATCAAACAAAAAAAATCCTCTTTTTATTTTTAGTGTAGAGTATATTATTAAACAATACACTAGCCGATCGATACCCATTACTTCCTTGGGCATTAAATTTTTTTATCGCAATTTTTGTAGATATTCTTCATGTCTATGTTAATCCTCAATAGAGTAGCTTTCTGTTACAGAAATAATTTTCTTGATCGGATAGGTATTTCTAAAGAACTACAAACAAACAAACTCTTTCTAAAATCGGATCAGATCGCATCGGACAGCCGCATTTCGCGGTAGTTTTAAGTAGGTACGCCGCAAGTAAATGTTGGAATAACTTGCCACCGCCCCTACGCAACCTAGGAAACATATTTACTTTTAAAAAACATTACAAGAAAAGCCTTTTGTTATCTCAACAAGATAATACATAAAACATAACAAAATTTGGCGTCATCTTTCTGGGCTTACGTATGTACGCGAGAGCTTTTTTTCATATAAATATATATT
>LUGF01041769.1:67527-87595 GCA_001625245.1 Calycopis cecrops
TCAGACCTACTCAATATGCTCACAAAATTTCATGAGAATCGGTCAAGCCGTTTCGGAGGAGTATGGCAACGAAAACTGTGACACGAGAATTTTATATATTAGACATTAGTGAACCTAGTAATGCTGTTACATTAAAATTGCGATCATTAATCGTAATAAAAAACCTATTATTTAAGTTAGACCAAATTACACATGTATGACCATCAAAATCCCTTAACTAGTTTTGGACCTTATTCGAATCCAACAAAAATAAATCCTCTTTTTATTTTTAGTGTAGAGTATATAATTATTATACAATACACTAGCCGATCGGTGCCCACTACTTCCTTGGGCATTAAAATTTTTTATCGTATTTAATGTAGATATTCTTCATGTCTATGTTAATCCCCGATTGAGTAATTTTCTGTCACAGAAATAATTTTCTCGATCGGATAGGTATTTCTAAAGAACTACAAACAAACAAACTCTTTCTAAAATAAAATATAGACGAAGATATAACAATTCCTACATATTGCGAAGTCGGAACAGGGTCATACAAGGCGAATGACCTTATAAATATAAATACACATTACAAATTCATATTTTACCAGCATAATATGTAAAATTAAATTATACATATTATATTTATTTTTAACAAAAGAAACATAATTACTCTTTATGGCACATAGTAACTAATCTTAGCAACAAAATGACTACAATTTCTCTTATTCCAGAAATTCAATCGAAGAATACGTGGACGTACCGCTTAATCAAGCGGACCGCATCTTAGATATAAAAGGCTTCGATAAGAGCAATCCCACCGTCTTGTACATACATGGCTTCATAGAAACTGCGCAGCAGGAAAGTGTACAAGTGAGTATAAAAACTTCTATTCGTATTTATCTCCGAAGTTTATTTCCTCTCCTTTTTTTTATAACGCTTAGTTTTTTTGTTGATAATAAGTAACCGCTGTTGATGATAATATCATAGATATTTTTAAAACTCGAGGATACTTTTATCCTAAACTACCGCTCTACATAGTTGATATTCGAACAGTCCCTCCCAGACACGATATGACATGGGTTAGAAAAAACAACATCATGGTATGTAAGCTAGACTGCAATATCACCATTTTTTTTACTACGCACCTAGATAATGGATAGTCTTAGATTATAAAAAGTGTACTTTTAAAGAAGTGCTAGTTCTTTCTATCTTTATATTCAAACTAACTCGATCAAACCATTCAGTTTTTTCAGGATCAAAATAACGCTACTCCAGATTGTTATCTATATCTGCGCTAATCAATCAATTCCGTAGTTTTTGTCTGAACTAGTAACAAACAAACATACTAACTTTCAGATTATATTTGCAGGATGAAATCATACAACCAATTGTACCTAAGTATTAATCAGAAGCATTTAGAAAAAACAATGAAATGACCTAAAAATAAATAGTCAGTAAATAGTAATTTCCGCGCTGTAACCACACGGGTCACGGGTTATAGCCCGAAAATGACTATTTATTTTTTGGTTATTTCCTTGTTTTTTTCTGAATGTTTCTAATTGATACGTACCACTGACTTGATGATACTTTTGTAGAAAAGGACAAGTATATTATCTTGTCCCTTTCGAAAGCAGTACTACAATTTCTTGAAACATGAAGGCGACTGGCGAAGTCGATTACTAGGTACTTGATAACTACATAATTAACTATTGCACGATACAGACGAGCGGTTGACCGACTTTAAAAAGGAAATGTTACGTAATGTATACAGGCATTACCTGCGCGCCGCGGTTTAACCCGCGTAAATTTCGATCCCGTGAAAAATAGAAAATCATACCATGGCATCCCATAGGAACATTTTTTCGGGATAAAAACTATCCTATGTGTAATCCAAGTTACCCTCTATGTGTGTGTTAAATTTCATAAAAATCGGTATAGCAGTTTTTGCGTGAAGGAGTAACAAACAAACATACAAACTTTCGCATTTATAATATTAATAGGATAATACTACCAGTGTAGGTAACTTTATTATTTGTTAGCCTATGCTCTATCTAATTAAAACCTCTTCTTTCATGCACATAAAAGTTATCGTGAAGATATAGCCCTCAAGTAATAAGACCTCCGTTTGTTCACAAGACGTCAAGTCACAAGTTGTTTTATTGTAATGAGTAATATTCGCGTAAACTTAAAACGTCATTATTTGTTTTATGACTGTTTTAGCTTTACACTAGTATGTTTATGGCGGTTTTCTATTAAAATTTCATGTCCGCTACTAGGCACTTAGACACTAATGTTTTATTTTAATGTAAATATCCATAGAACAAGTAAAACGCCACAATTTAATTAGTCGTTTATATTCTATCTACATGTTTCCAGGTCATGGTGAGCGCGTACTTGGACTCGCGGCCGGGCACGAACGTGGTTCTGCTGGACTGGTCCAACATGGCCCACGGCTCGTACTTCGTCAACGCGGCGAGAAACACCAAGAAGGTACTTTTTTTCTTGAGGGACAATTATTAGGGACTTTAGCGCTCTTTAGGGGAGACTTGTGTGATGTGTCCCGCAGTGGACGTCCGGCTGATGATGATGAAGGGGCATACGAATAATCACAGTTACAGTGAGAGACACGATCGAGTGCCTCTCGCTTACACGATACCGACCGGCGTAGTCACAGTTGAGCTGTCGCGTTTTATGCGGTAAGTAGCTGGTGGTCCAACCGGTGGAGTTTGAAGGGCTACACATCTGTATAACCCCTATGCGGATGTCTATGGGCGTCTGTGGTCAAGGACTCCGACTGCTCGTTTGCCATCTCATACTATAAAAAAAAATATGAGACAAATGAGTAATCGCAGTGTAATGGTAAGTGACTATCGACTTCAAAGAACGACACAGAGAAAGTCTACATAGCCGTCCGTACATTAACATTAATATAAAATGCATACAAAATGCCTGCATATTTAGTTAAAGTGTGCTTAATACTTACCGTTATAAATATAATTTTATGTTTATTTCTTACTAGCATTAAATATTTCTAAAATTATATTACACGCGATATTTTAAATTGCAGTATACTACATAAAGTAATTTAATTAATGTCATGAATAGCAGTAAAATGCTTATATGCATATGAAAATAAATGTTTATATATCGATGTTTTATATTGTTTCTATGTTATGTCGTAAAAAATGAAGCAAGGTAGTATCAAATACTGATTAGTATAAGTAGATTAAAAGTAGAAATTGCTACAGACCACGCGCATAAAGTATGCGGTATAAATACTATGAATTAAAGTAAAAAAAGGGCCCCTAGGATAACTCGTTACAGGTTGCTTGTTAAATGCGATTCTGGGTTGTATTTGTAGCTGATCTGACAAAAGAATAATCTAATCTTAAGTATTACCAGCTGAAGTAAGATTTTTTTATCGGGAGATTAATAAATAGGTCATCAAGTGCCTGATGATAGATTAATTACGACGTTTCCAAATTATTCAGCCTTATTAAATAACCATAATTATGTAAGTACGATAATTACTATTTATAAATACAATCGACGTCCTATTGAATACGAATTATGTAATATAGGCTCTATCTTATAATATTAAGTAAATAACGTTATATGAATACA
The DNA here is from genome assembly GCA_001625245.1 of Calycopis cecrops. Lineage (NCBI taxonomy): Eukaryota > Metazoa > Arthropoda > Insecta > Lepidoptera > Lycaenidae > Calycopis > Calycopis cecrops. The sequence continues at coordinate 71,134 of LUGF01041769.1, forward strand.
AGTAGTTCATTTTAAAATTATAACTCACAACCTTTCATCATATAAGTTTTAAGCAATTTTTATTGCTTAAAACTTATATTAACTATTATAGATTTATAAGATGAAAATTAAATTCTTCTACGGATTTTTATCCGTAGAAGTATATATATATGTAATTTTGTAGCTGCTTTAAATAGTACTGTATCTATTTAGGTGTTCTATGAATGTGAACTCATCATATTCAGGGAAACAGATGGGCTAAAAAAGATCTGAAATCTAGAGAGACGATCAGATGAATGAATATGTGAAGAAGCCTGTCCTGCCTTTTTCGACATGTGCTCTTTTACTTAAGGCCAAAGGTAAAGGTCTTTTACCAAGGCTTACAACCTTACGTAAAAGAGGGCTATGCCCAAAAGTACAGGCCGATAAAGGCTAAGATCTTGATGACGATAAAATAAATATAATACGTGTGTATTGTCAGATTGTACAAAGTTATTATGTTTGTATTCAGGTGGGAGTGGCCGTGGCAGATCAAATACACAAACTGATGGAGGCAGGTCTGGCAGCGGAGAAGTTGCATGTGATAGGGCACTCTCTGGGGAGCCACGTCGCGGGATATTTAGCTCGGGAGATCAAGACCAAGTATAACAAAGTTGTCAAAAGGTAATTCTTTTATACTTAGTGTTATTAATTACGCTTCTAAGTTTGTTGTTCTGTTGTGATGTTCGTACTGTTGCAAATAAAGTTCGTAAATGCATTATTAAATAGATATACATCTACTTAATAATGCTATTAGGAGCTTTAGAAATCACTAAGAAGGTACTTGTGCTAATTTAAATTAACAAATATTTTCTGTAATCACTCCATATACAGGTTTGACAAAAGCGAAAGGCGTTCAATGTAACCACATATTTAGTGTGTCATTTCCAGGTTACACAAGAAAAATCAGATCAACCGAAGCAATAGATTAACCACAGGATTTTTTAAAAGATTTTTCTCACTATGTACATTATTGTACACGCTGTACCGCAGCTGATCGTCGACTATGGCCGGCCGGGGTCATTAACCCCGTGCTAGCTGTAGCCGCCCGATACAAAGCATGATTACATTTTTTCGTTACTTAACTTGTGTGAAAAAAGTATTTTTAATAGTTTAGGATTAGCTGTAGGCACTTATAGTATATGTGGTTTAATTTAACGCCTCTCGCTTTTTCATCCTTGTATAGTCCTGCTAAAATTGGTCATATAGGTTAACTACTTTTTTGATACTGCAAAATTAACTAGCGATGTCGATCTACATTAACAATTAGGTAGACTAGATTTGCATTATGTAGAAATAAGCTCTTGCTAAATGTTTTTTTAGTAAACCACCTCGTTTTTTAATCAATTGGCAATAAAAATCTCATTAATTATTGCATACTTATTACGTTGGTAATAAAACCGATATATAGGCCGTTGCATACACTTTTTCATTACTAATTTATTATCATGCCCTGCCAAATAATCAAGTCACTTTATAACGGGCTATATGGGACCCTAAAGAGCATTCCTTTGAAAAGTATCAATAGATACTTAATCAGAACACGACACACTACCATCGATAAATTCTTGTTAGATCAATTGTTTCCATTAACCTTTATCCTAGTAGTTGATTTTGAACTTTGTGTATAAATAATTTAAAGTTTACATTCGCTCAATATATAACAATTGAACACATTAAAATTACAACACAATGTTGTAACATTACGATACGTGTATTCCCAAATGAGAATGTTAGAGGTAGTGCCATGCTGCACCGCAGCCGAATTGACAGGCAAGGCTAGTGAGGTGCATATCGCTCACCCGATACCGACTTGAAGGAACTGCTACGCTGTCGATTATCGTACAGGGGATGAGTTGGGTATCGTCCTTAGACGTGGAAGGATCAAAGCAAACATCCGATCTGTATATCTAGGCCGATGTTTATGAGCGTCGTCGTCATTCTCCGAGTTGTAGCGATGCCAATCAGCACTATCTCATATATTCCTAATCAGCTCTATAATAATATATTTCATACAATAGGTAAATTATTGTCTTTCTTACACGAATACCTATACACCAGGTGTAACATCTATTTATATGAAAGTGATTGTTTGTCTGTATGTCCTTTATAGAGTGATAAACTATGCTGCTAAGTTGTTGTGCATGAGCTCAGGAAGGTTTCTGAGTTAGGGGTTTTAAAATGTCAACCCCTAAGAGGTGAATTAAGAGGGGTGAAGTCTATTAATTATGGATCGCAGGTGTAACTGCGGGCCCCTATTATATTTATGAAGGCCCAAATCCATACTAATATTATAAATGCGAAAGTGTGTTCTTTCTTTGTTCTTCTTTCACATCAAATCGGATCAACGGTTCGATGTGATATTTAGTATGGTGATAGTTCAAGGGTTGAAGAGTGTATTCGGCTTTTTATCGCGAAAAACGGCTAGTTAGCCTAAAAGTAGATACCTAATAACTAATAAGTGTAAACTTGTTTTCCAGGGTGTCTGCTCTGGACCCCGCCTTCCCGGGCTTCTACCCCGGCGGAATGGTGATGGAGCACGTCAGCGAGGACGACGCGGAGTTCGTGGACGTCATCCACACGGACGCCGGGGGCTACGGGGCGCCCGTACGGACCGGCTCCGCGGACTTCTGGCCCAACGGGGGCAAGAGCGTGCAGCCCGGCTGTCCGCGGTTCGCGCCCGTGCCGCTTTCTGACGACAGTGAGTGAATTTGTTACTAGCGAACGCCTCTGTTCCGCAGTGGACGCCTCTGTCTGTTAATGATGATAATATACCACGCCTAGAGATATATATATATTGCTCTCACATTTATTTCCTTTACTATGTTAAAGCCCAAACCAATAGATGTTTCTTGTAAAGTGTACCTACCACGAAATGAACGGATTTTCGTAGTACCTAAGGGCTACTTTTATAGCTTTCCCGGGATTTTTTTTTACTTTTTTAAAATATAAGGAGTTTAATAATTACCGACACCCATACACTATTGCTAAGCACCCTTTTGCCCCCCTCTCCTCTGACTTTCTAATGGGAATGGACTTTTCACTACTCTTGGTGTCACGTTTCGTGCGGTGTGAGAGTTTCACTTCACTTCTTCACCAACTGCCGACAAAAAACTGTTACAATGCGACACGGCACGATAACTCTTACTATTTACCTACTCTTGCTATAACACAGAAATAAAGATCAAAACATGAGAACTATTACTACTAGTAGAGGTTATTTCCAGCAGCCTAATAATCTCTACTCAAGATATACGGCCAAATTTAATTTAGATCCTTTTGGTCGTTCTTTCATATTTAAGTAACAAACATCTATCCGAGATTTCGTATTAGGTAATGAGTCTCGTACCTCGTGTAACAAAATAACATAATTGATCAAACAGCCACTTTGATAAATAATAATAAAAAATATATATATAAGAACATTTCATATTTTATAGACTCTAAGGAATAATTATATTCAAATAAACGTCGACGAAGGCTACTTTATTTATAGAAACGAATGTTCATATGAACGACAAATGTGTGCTTCTTATGTAATTGTCCTTGGAGAACTATGCTACAATATGCACATATCCGCTGATAGTACACATTAGCATAAATTACTCGAGGATGATGTTACGTTACTTAAGTATAGGTACATACTATATACACAGTGGTAGCTCGTAGTTTTAATTCGAAGCACAATCCGATTCACTTCCAAACAAGTGGACACCGAATGCTTATGACCTCTGTGGCTCTCTGGGGAAGGCCTATGTTCAGCAACATCATCTGGCTGCTTCTGATGATCATGTTGTTGTTGATGATGATGATGATGATGATGATGATGATGATTATAGCTCTATAATATTATTTTCTGTTTGTCTATACTTGGGTATAAGTATACATTTCTTTAAATGTGTGTAATCATGTCAACTTATATATCTTTAATTATCTTTCTTCTTCTAATATCTTTCAGATTTATGTAGTCACTGGAGGTCTTGGAGATTTTTCGCGGAGTCTGTGCGGAACCCTGAGGCTTTCCCTGCCTCTCCGGCAGACTCCTACGGCAAGTTCAGAGAGAACCCCACGCCAGAAGTGGGCATGGTGTATATGGGGGCTGACTGTGACTCCGGGTAAGGAGTTTAAAGTAATTGAAATCGTAGAACCAATTGTTTAATTACCAATTAATAAAAACCAATTATTCATTCATTCATAATTAATTTTAATTATAAAATAAAATAAGATGTATAGATACAAGTACCTACCTAAATAAATATTTTTTTTTCATGCAAGTTTTTAGGCTGGTTTTAGTGTCACGCGGACCGCCCGTACGGACGCTCCGCGTGACACTAAAACCAGCCTTAGGGATATTTATAGGTAATATTAGATCCTATAGAAAGTGCCACGCTTAATGCACGCATGCAGCCGAATCGGGCCGGCACGACCGGGGAGGTATCTCTCGCTAAAGCGACACGGGCGTAAAGTAGCAGCTGTGCAATCGCGTATTTTGTCAGATGATTGTGAGTGATTTTTATAGTACAAGGAGATACACGAACATCTTATAGTACAAGGAGATAACGGAACCATTGAGGGGGAAAGAAGAAAATGGGCAACGCATCTGTATAACTTCTATGTGGTTTATGCGGGGATGTCTATGGGTGTCTATCATTTAAATGATTCCGACTGCTGGTTTGCTGCCTTATAGTATAAAAAAATCTTAGATCCTACAACTCTCTCTCTTCTCACTTTGTTTTTGGCCACATCATAATATATTCCCTAAGCTGTAGGATATTATATAAAATAAAACTTAACATTTTTTTTATTTATTACAGGGCACGTGGCTCGTATTATTTAAGGACAAACGCACAAACTCCGTACGGAAGGGGCATTGAAGGTATATACCCTAAGAACAAATCAAAGTCAAGTGAAAAAGTATAAGTTTACCAAGACCCAAGAGATGTGTAAAGTAAAATAAATCGACAAAAATAATGGAATTTAACTTCTTCTTATGATCTGATACATATTATTGTCAACTACTTAATCATTCCTAAAATGTCGACAGACATCAATTTATTTCAAATTCAAATCCATTTGTATGATGGTTTTTTATTTCATCTCTGGATTTTGGCTTAGTTCCTATAATAATTTACCTATGTCCGTTTTATTCCTTGTGAAATTTCGTTCTAAAGAATAAATTTAGTAGTACTGTTAAATGCCACAAGACAATAAATAATAACTAATAATTATAGTAATGTCTTATTCTCAAATACGATTTTCAATATGTAAATTGAATTATGAAATTTAATGAATATTTACCAAAAAAGAAATAAAGCTTGTTGTTATCATTATGTTATAGGTGTTATTCAAAATATGATATCGCAGAAATACAATGTTATCTCTAATATATTAATTTGATAAATTATTATAGTGATTTTGCTCATAAGCTCTTGCTAATAGATATATAACAAAATAGACTTTATTTCGCTAAGTATCCGGTAGTGTACGAAAGAAATTAAGTTTATAGGTTTTAGTATATTCTGTACTATATTATATTATATTCTGTAATCCTAAAATTTATTTAAACAAAACTTATTTCATAATTACCCCACTGCCAAGGAAGAGTATTGTTTACTTAAAATTTTTACATTCCTTTTTTATATAAATGCCTAAAGTATGTATGCAGTATGTGTTAACAAGAAAGTCTTAAAATTATTTTTACCCTTCTATGGCAAACCCGAAAAGAGCAAATTGACCAATTGACAGTCTGATTTGTGGCACTCTGTGCTCGTCGCTAACGCCTCTAGGGAACTTGCGCCATGGTGTGTCTTTATTGATGAAGATTCTTCTTCGTTGTCAGAAAGTGATATTGAAAGTCCGCAAACAATAGCAAATTGTAAATAGTGTTTACTGCAAAGTGTGTGTTTATCTAAATGTATTATTTATTTAAAGATTTTTTTAAGTATTATTTATTGTACTTAATATATATTAATAGAATATCATGTAAATATTAGTTTTAAATGTAATGGTAAAGGCACTTACAATATTTTGTATTGGTAAGGCATTGTAGTTAAATAGTTTTAAGTTTTCTTCAGACGATAACAAATATGGCCTTATTTAGGCTATTACTGTGTTAAATGTGTGTTGCACGTGTTATAAAAGAATATAAAAGCATATGAATGTAGTTATAGACATTTAAATAAGTATGGTGTAAAAGTTATTTACAATATTATACCGTTAGAGTGTTAATGAAATGGTGTTCATATGTTATGTAAAATGTTGTAATCGATGTCCGAACTTGAACTAGAAGTAAGATTAGTAACTAGGTATTTAAAATTTCATCTTGCCAAGTGGACTTTTCATATTATGTGATGTAAATAGACAGACATATAAATAGTCTTATTTAATCGTTGACACATAATCTTTGTGTGTCTTAATCACAAGTAGTACTAGGTATTGCTCTCTTTTGAACATAGATGTGTTGGTTATTAAGTAATTCACAATAATATAAGAATATTGTTTAAACACCTACCTACATCCTAATATTAAGCCACAAAAGATTTAGATGTGCTTTGATAACTGCCACGTATTATTATAGCTTTATAAAACATGGACATTGGACAGCCGATAGCCGGTTATTGATAAGTATTAAAGAACAAAGTTAGTAACTTTAGTGGCCTCGAATTTTTGTTCAATCGCATAAAATCACAATGATATTTTATTATTTATTAAAATACTGGAACTACTTACAATAAATTTATTTTAAACCTGTTTATATTTAACATTTAAAAAAGATACATATTTATTAAATATTTGATTTTATTGAATTTTGTGATTTATTTTGACATTTTGGAATAAAATATGATATCAAAATATTTAACTAAATATAGGTAGTGTACAGTCACGAGCAATAATATGTATACACTTTAGTACCCTGTCACAATAACTTTCTTTGACAAGTAAAAGCAATAATAAGGAATTTCAAAAATACAAATTATGACAAGGTACTAAAGTGTATATATATTTTTGCTCGTGACTGTATGTTCCGTTGACATAGTTTTGAATACGCTTAAGGATACGACTATTTTGAAGAAATGTGGACTTAATGAAATAATGGAATAAAAATTATTTCACATCCAGTGGAATAATAATAAGGTACATTTTTGGGCACAGATTAGCTTAGAATGGAGTAAAAATAGTTAAGCAATGTATGAAAATAAATTCATGATGTGTTCGAAAAAAATATTTTGGTGTCAGTGGCGTACCCGTACATTGAATGCTTTATTAGTTTAAAAACTATTTATTGTTATTATTTTTCGGGTATATTTATTTACACCATGCTGTGTTTACGAGTAAGTATTCATTTATCCCGCTCAATCTTATCTTAGCCTTACTTTGATAGATTATAGCGAGCTTACATCGGATGAAAGGGTTCCTCACTGTTCAGACGCCTGTCAAAGGCGGAGGAGAGGTGAAAGCAGCTTGTGGCTTGTATGTAATGACAGGCTTCCAGATCATCAGATATATCTCCTGATCAAATACCAGCAGTGAGCTTCGCATATATTTTATAGGACAGTACAGTGCAATCTGTTTGTACCAACCGACTTATCAAGTAATTACATAGCGACACTGGTTTTGATACAGAATTGCGGATATAATGACTTCGCCGATATTTGTAAAACACCAATAAACTCTCAGATATAGCTAGCAATTTGCACATATTTTGTTCTACGACTTTGACATATCTCAATAAATTGACTATTTTACTCTCGTATACGTAGGTAGATGCGCGACGCACTTATAACGCTCGAACGAAAAATGTATTTCATATTTATTTTTGTATGAAACGATAAAATAGCGACTTATTAAAAGTAGTAGAATAAATGTTGTGGATAAAAATACTGGCTATGTAGGTATATCAGATATACCTACATAGCCAGTATTTGAGTTTGCTGATGTTTTAAAAATAATCCTGTATATAAAAATGAATGATTGTCTGTACGTCCTTTAAAGAATCGTAAACTATGTATGTATCTTCAGCAAAGTTGTGCATGAGCCTACGAAGGTTACAGAGTTGGAACGACCAATTTTCGACAGATGTTCACAGTCATTCCAATGTAGCTATTAATAAAGTGACTCAAAATGAATTGCATATTTATGTAATGTCTTTCCTTCAAATTTAATTTAGTTGGTTTCGTAGCTACACCCACAGGCAGTTGTGTAATAAATCAGTACAGCTATTCAACATAGGTATCATGAGCAATTATAGAATAATTCCTTCAAGATATATGTAGTTGTATAATGTAGTTACGTTACTGACCCAGGTATACATTCAATTGCTTGTCTATTGACTTGAATCAATGTAGATCACAATTTGTTACAATAGTGGTGTAACATCTAATATTATATGCAAAATTGATTTTAGATGTACGTAATAAAAATAAATGAAACAAAATTACAGTTTTTTTATTAATAAAGGTAATGATAACAATAAGTAATCCTAGCGATACATTATATTTTCTCGGCACGAACGGGGAACGTCTTGGTCACATCCTACGTGCGCAAAGTGACAGCTAGGCTGTCGCGTTTTGTACGGTTATTAGTTAGTTACCAGTGGCCTGTCCGATAAAAGAAATTAAGATACATCTGTATAATAATTACACGTATATATGTGTACGTGTAGTACAAACCAAACTCTCTATAACCTATAATAATAAAACCATAAAACCATAGACTATAATAATAAAAAATGAAATAAGGAGGCTGGAACAAAGTTGCTAAGCAAATTGCTCCTTCCCTTATCCCGTCAATGTGCCACAGGTGACTCACAAACACAACACACTTTACAACCGTAGCATGTAAGACGGAGATGCCTCCCCGATGGTGCCAGCATAATTTCGCTTGACTAATAAAGTTATCCATACAATTATTGTGTTCATGTAACAAAGTTCTTTTTTAATTTTATACCACGACCATGCAAAGATATGACTAGTAACCTATAACTTTATTAAATGTAATTAATTAGTAAAAAGTTATGGCAAGTAGGGTAGTGTGAACATGGTCCTTCTTTCTATCATGAAAAGTAAAAAAATACCCCAAACAAAAAACATTTTGTGGAGTATTTCAGTAGTTCTCGATTTCACGATTCATACTTTCAATTTCAATTTCGTACTTTCATCATCCTCATATCTTCATAATTTACTTGTGCTTTTTTGTCAATTATTAAAAAGTGCTATGGATCGTCGCATTCCCCGGGCTGGTGGGATTTATGGACATCCTCAGGTAGTCATTTAAGTAGCCCAATCGATACATCACGTGAGTTACAGCCAGACATGTCCCAAAGATGAGTGTTCCAACGAGAAGAAACCTGAAACAATTGGCAGATTTAAAAAATGAGTTATTTCTTTTATTATTTCTAAAATCAATAAGAAAATAACTAATTATATTACTAAGATGAAAACCCATTCCAAGTTACAATAATGGAAAGCAAAAAAAACTGAAGAAAAGAAATATTATGGGAAATAAAAACCGAAAAGAAAAAAAGCGGATAAATGCCATTTTCATTTACCTATGACTGGCTGGAACCCAGAACGTTAGCCTCAAAGCAGTACTGTTGATCAACTTGCCGAGTTAAAAATGCCAGGGTGAAATTGTCGAGGTAAAGTAAAAAAAAAGTTTCGGAGTAGATTTGTGAGTGTGGATCATTGTGCAAAAGATCCATAAATTAAGTGAATTAGAATTTAGAACTGCATTATTCTATTTAACTGCATCGGAAGGTGCAGATGATGATACTTATAACGCTTCGATGAAAAATCTATTTCATAATATTTATTTTTGTATGAAAAAGTTAGTGAATTTATTAATACGACTTATTCTTAAATAAATGGATCTAACAAGCTAAAAGTTAACAAATAATGTCTTCCTAGTCACTTATCAGCAATCTCCATAAATGGACATCATAATTCAAAGTAATTACGCAGACTCAAGTGGGCTCTATTTCCTGATTCGCATTTGCATTTTCGACGACACGAAACGGACACAAATACAGGCACAGAACCGAGTGCAAACACCGCCAACTTCCTAACTGGACCTGAATTGCAAATTGAAAAATTCCGACAATCCTTTGTTGTCAGTTCTGACCGGGGATTCGAAGCCGGAAACATGTCTTTGGTTGTACATGCTTACCCACGAGGCAATCACAAGATATCTTGAAGCAAAGACAACTTATATTCCAGGCGCTATTAGATTACGTATTGCATTTACACTTAGACTCACGCTCAATACTTTGCTTTTACGCAGCAAAGTATTGAATCAATCACAAAATATCTTAAAGCAAAGGCAACTTACATTCCGGGCGCTACCATATTCCGTATTCCATTTAAACTTACACTTAGACTCACGCTCAATACTTTGCTTTTACTCAGCAAAGTATTGTACTACTACACAGTTACTGCTGTTTATATATTACAGTTTAGCAACAATATATTATTGAACAAGAAGTCATAAGCCTTCTATTGAGGTATATTTAGGTAGGCGCGCACGTTCAGTTTGTGTTTTATCACTTTTAACTATGCAATATATATAGATTCTATTTACAGGTTGATGAATATTATGATTTCATTCATTGTGGAGAACAATTAATGAAATCATAATATTCATATAGTGTAGTATTGTTGTTGACATAGCACACATTAAATATTATCATGCAGTGATAATAAACTTGTTTTAACCGACATAAACACAAACACACAAACAATAATAACACTAAGCAGGTGAGCTCGCAATGCAATATTTCTGGCACGTCTTCCGCTTCTGTTGCAGCGTTGGCCTCAACTACTCAATAACAAATCGACTAGGGATCTCACAAGGGAACTTGAACCTTTGCTCCCCAGTACAAGATCTCTAGACTTATTGACAAGAAAACTATATTGCTGTTGCGTACGACATGTACCGAGCCTTACGTCGTGCCCTTCTTAATAGTATAACGGGAGACGAAACCGGAATCATAGACAGAGTTCCTTGAGATGCTTTATCATGATCTACGGTGCAGGCTGTATTTGTGGGTGAGGAATTAGTTTCGGCCAGGGGCTTTGCCGCTTACGCAGACGTTCCCAAAGTAGTCTCCACCTTGGTCCTATCACAACGAAAGTGGGTACCTCCTCCCATTCCGGTGTGCCATAATTTTAGGCGAAGGAAGTGCTCCTACTATCAAACATATCGGAAGAGCGCAAAGTGACTGTTCAGTGAATGCGCAGAGCGTATGGAGTTTCAGAACCGAACGGCATTTCTGGGCACACTTGGGTTAGGATAGCGATGAACTCGTTTCAAGAGACTGCTCTGGGCACGCTTTCCGCCGGCTTGTCTGAGTGTCACTGTTCCAGCAAATGAATGTCCGGCAGATTTGTGTTGCTCAATAAAAAAGGCCGACCTGAAGACTCGTCCTCGGCTAATCGTCCTATTGTTTTCTTAGATGAAGCCAGCAATACAGGACATCTAAAGGATTTAGGCCTGGACCTGTTCGAGAAGCAGTACAGGTTTTGATCTATTGGCGCTAAAACCAACCTGAGAACCCTGGCAGATGAACAGATCTCCCGGGGTATGGACGTCGTAGCAGTGTCCTTAAATCCGCCACCATCCCACCCGCAAAGGACCATCATTGTCAACGAACTACCTCCCAGTTTTTGAATAGATTTGACACGTTCATTGTTTTGCATTACACTGATTTCATAATTATTGAAAATTGAAAATCAACTATTGTGCTGTCTGTATTCACAATATGACTAATTGTCTCAAGTGGTTTAAGTTCTGGTAAGTCTTCACTATGAAGTTAGAATTATTATACTTGCCCTTCCTATGGCCAAGTCATTGGAGAGGCGGATTTTGCGACCAAGAAGCCCTTCCACCAGAGGGAATGATCGATAAACTCAGTGCAGGACATTACACGACTGCAGCAGTTGTCCATTTTATAATGAGAAGAAACATGATCCAAGTGAACCAAACTAATTAAATTTGTAGCTTAAACGACTATGTACATCTTTAATAAGTAGCTGTAGTATTGGGATTTGGGTCATGATAACGTTATCCTGTTATCGCAGTAAGCCCTAATCGAGTGACAATTTTTGTTTGAGGAAGGTAATTTCTCTTTAAGTAAGTATATTATATGTTTGAAAGGGCTTTCGTTAGTGGCACTGCTGCGCTTAGCTCCAGTCTATTTCCGGTTGTTGCAACACAACCCGTTTCAAAGATTCATCCCAGGAACCTACTAAATGTACCTCAACAGGGTTGGCAGGTACAACTAATATGAAAGTGTAATATTTTGCAAGTCAGCCATGTCGGCGGCTATTAAATGCCATTGTTTGATTAAGTGTTCAGGTATAATTTCCTCCCACGTCAAACTTAGGCGCCGCATATCTTGCAATAAAGTCTTGGTAACAAAAACAATTGATCAAATCCAGCCAAGAGGATGAAGCATGTGAGCGACCACTGAAAGTATAAATCTTTTTGGACACATATGCGGCCGTATTAATTATATAAGCGAAAATGTGTCGAAAAAGTATATGAAATATATCGATGGTTTGGTTTCACCGGAATTTTGACAAATCCATCACCTGATTCGGAAGGTTTTGAAAGTTTGACATTATTCCGTAGGCACATCTAATTGAATACGTGGCATTATAGTAAACGTTATCATATCAAAATATATATCAATTTATCATTCATGTTTAGAGTCATACGGCCTCATAACGTCTCCTTTCGAAAATGAAAGAAAGAAAAAATAAAAATTACAAAGAAATTTATTAATAATAAATACAAATTGATATCTACAAACAACTATCAAAGAATCTGAAAGTGTAGTGACGTTTTATTTTCATTTTTTGAAGCTTTCACTGGGTTCAGTTGAAAAAATGTTTCTTTGGGTCGTTCTAATAGTTATTATTCTTGGATTTTTTGATGTTTGCCCAGCCATAGTTATATATTTTGGTAGAGATGTAGTGTTTATCGTAGGTTGTGGCGGTTGTCGTGGGAAGTTTACATAGGGAATAGGGATGGACCCCACGTTGTTGTTCATGTAGTGGTGTAGTGATTGTTGTTGTTTGTCCAGGAAAGGTTTCCTTGGGCTTCTCCTGCATATAATACGTTGCTGTCCAATATGTCCCGAAAAGGAGAAGAGCTCCAACTATGAATCTGAAAACAGTTATAATATGTATTTATTAGTTTTTTTTACATTGTTAATTACTTATATTTTTATAAGGTCTTATTTTTTTTAGTAAATAATAGCTATGGCGTAAAAGGCGTTTTTGGACACTAGACAGTAAGAAACCTCCGCAGTCCGTGGACATTCACCACGGTATGACCCCATGTGCCATCATTTTAGATGTTGTTTTTTTTAAAGTATATAGAAACGAACATTGCCAACGCCATTTAGAGCAAAATTTGACAACAATAAAAATTCTTTGAAGGTTTGTCCGTAATTTAAAAGGTGATGCCTTTTATAGGTTTTCTTCGCAATAAAGCCATATTCATACTTACTTACCTTTTAATATAACATGTTTATTAGACTATAGTTTGTGCGCTGTAGCATGGTGCGGATGACAGTTTCAGGAACGTTTCGATTCACACTTTAAAATTGCCGTAATTTAAAAGTTGCAACTTATTATTTCATATGTGAACGTTACATCACTTCTTATCTGTAGTAAATTAAATTAAACCCAACCAAACTTTTCGAGACTTCAAATGAAAATTAATTGAAAAAAAAATATGCTAATTCTTATGCGTATAATGTAACGCTATAGTGATGGGATGAACTGCTACTATGGATAGTCGATGATTTTTTAGATAAGAAACGCATAATGTGCGTAGTTAATTTTTTCTTGTTAAAAAGTCTAGGTACATTAGTAAAACACGAGAATAACGGGTAACAAAAAAAACATTTATTCGTCTATGATATCGGAGTCATCAGAATTTTCACTACTACATCATCTGTGTCTGTGACGGATATTATCAATGATGACTCAATTATTTATACATTATATATACATACAATATATACATCTATATATATAATATTTTTCATTATATATGCCTATGCTATAAAATATTTTTCATTACTCATGCTCTGAAATTGATATGGGTAGCACAAAATTAAAAGCATTGTAGCATCAACATTACTATTACCCCTCGCTTTCAGCTCAGTCTGCTGAAAGTCTCGGATAAAAATAGTTCGTTTTGTACACTTGTTGTAAAATATACTATTTTTTTGATAAATTACTCTGTGCAACTGAATATGACACTAATTTTCGTCACAATATTGAAGATAATTAGATTTATGCTGCGTCAATCGTTATAGATAAAAATAGATAGAATTGAAATAAAATAAATATAATAAATATCTGTGGACTTTTACACACCACGTTAGTCTAGCCCCATGCTAAGTACCGTAAGGACTAGTGTTATGGGTACTAGACAACGGAAATATATTTAATATGTTTAATAAATTTAAGAAATTTTATATATTTAAGATTTTTATTATATAAATTTTAATAACACGTATATAAACATCCATGACTAAGGCGGGATTCGAGCCCGCGACCACTGGCGCAACATGCCCCACTAATCCGAGCCCTGTACCACTGCGCCAGCCTGGTCGTCATTGTAGCATCGACATGGTCGAATAATGTCACATCCCTAGGCATGTGACCTTGACAGACGTTAACGTCAAACAGGCAGCTGTCATCCGCACCATGCTACAGCGCAAATAGTATAACACTTCACATTGAGGGACACAGGTTCTATTGAGTGTGTGTGTGTAAGCTGTAGTCGCAGCTGGATTGGACGACACGGCCGAGACGGTACGCTTAACATCGCATAACATATGTACATTGTACAACATTACGAATATTATACCGCGCGCCGTAGAGCGACAGCGGACCTTACTACCGCGCAAGGCACCTCGATTCGCACTATTCATTACTGGTGGTCCATGAGAGGGGATGAGTGAAGGTGGTGAAATTATGGTGTGTGTGGGTGTCGCAGTCCGATCGTATAAATCGCCATATTACATTACGGCTAGCCGTTTACAATAACTGGGCCGTTTTGTATCGCGGCGGGTCAATAATTAATTAGCCGGATTGTCGTTGCGAGACGTTCAACAATATGGCAGCTCAATTATTCTCATTGCAGTTTTTTCGCATCTTTTTTTAGAACAGCCAAAACAGGGCAATAATGAAAGTCATGAAAGAGACGGATGTGCTCTCCAGCTACCTATGGCAAGGTCGATCTCTTACTCGCTGGAAACCTGGCAGAAGACTTAAGAAGGATGGTGGCCCGAAGTTCAACTAACGCGTCAGCTAGAGGGTGTTGGGCCGAACCTCAGCTAAAATCAGTTTGGATTGCAGCCACGCCAGTCGTAGCACACTATTAGTAGTAGACATTGCATTACATTTAATATACCAAATGTTTATAAGGCAGTCGTCACTAACCTCCTCCTCGTTCGCCTCCTGTCTCTAAACTAAAGAAGTTTGTTTTATTTTATCGCTAGTATATATTTTTTATAGTATAGGACGATAACAGGCATCGGACTTGCTATTAAGAAGCCGACGCTAATGAACATTAACGCAATCAGAGAATAAAAAGAGGTATGAGGCCATTCAAACTCTCATAAGCCATAGGAAACGCGACAACGCGAAAAGAAAACGCGATAGTGTAGCTTGTGTACTTCACCGCTGTATTGGGTAAGCGAGAGGTATATTTAGTATTTTAAGATAATTACCTGTTTAAGATTTTTTATCATGTCTAACCTTACCTTTACATCAGCTTAGTGAAGAACAATGAGTAGTTTTGATAAACAAGATGGCTTTTACAATCCATGGGAACTGGATCCTAACGACGGATTACTAAATAATTACTACGTAGCTGATACTTTACTCTCAAACCAAAGTAAAAAAATCGACCTTACCTTACCATCGAAATCTTAATAATAACTTTTATCGATCGCAGTGCAGAGAAAATATTATTATGCACCTTATGGACGCACCCAAAATATTGTGTGATATACGCCTAAGCGCGTCGTTGAACGAAGGCGCTAGGGTTATTCCAAACTTAGATTAAGTATACAATCGTTAGATTGGTGATGTAACCATATTAAGGGCGAAACCAAAAAGAAAATCAGTGTGCGTTCACGCATCACGCGTTAAAAATGCGACTAAATTTTATTTCAGTTGTGTGGTATTTTATTTTACAATATCCGCTACTCCATTTGAAAATACTGGTCTACTTTAAAATTTTTTATTTTTTCTTTGAGAAACCGTAACTTTTTATTGACAAATGTCCCTGAGCAAATTAATCACTTTGGTCACTTTAGAAAAATTAAGCTATGATAGCAAAATACTTAAAGATATGCTTAATTTATCATTCTCTCCTGAAAGATGCTGCGATCTTGCCGTGGGGGGGTGGGGCCTGCGTGTGT
>LUGF01041769.1:117737-137977 GCA_001625245.1 Calycopis cecrops
AGCGGCCCTTCTTGGGACACGACGTGTCGCACGGCATGCCCACCAAACGCACCTTCCGCCGAACACTCGCCGCGAAGTAACACGAGCTCATAAAGTGACTGCAACGAGCTATTCCTGTAACACAAATAGCATAATATAATTAAAGAATGAAACAGCACACATGGTTACTGCTCATCATCATAATAAGTTGCTAGAAGACCTCACTGCTGGACAAAGCCTCCTTCAGAGAGCGCTACAGATCACGGTTGCGAGATGCTTGCATCCAGCAGCTTCCCTTGACCAGGACATCAAGGGTCATCTCATCAGATAGTCATCATGCCGGGAGTATAGTAGGGAGGAGAACAAACTGTGCATTCGGGTGCGCGGCTGCAATTCGAGAACCTTATTCTCCAGTGGTTGTCGGTTCTGAGAATAATGTGGCCTGACCATTGCCACGTCTAATTAAGAGACTGTTATCGAGATAACTATCTCGTAGCCTTCTCATATAGCATTTATATTACACATAGTACTTACTTGATAATAGTAACGCATAATTATCGTACTAATATTATAAATGCGAAAGTTTGTATGTTTGTTTGTTTGTTTGTTACATCTTCACGCAAAAACTGCTGAACCGATTTTCATGCAATTTGGCACACACACAGAGAGCAACTTGGATAAACACATAGGATAGCTTTTATCCCGAAAAAATGTTCCTGTGGGATGCCATTGGATAATCTTCTATTTTCCACAGAATCGATTTTTACGCGAGTAAAACCGCGAGGCGCAGCTATTTATGATAAAGTAATAGATGTAGGAATAATCTCTCTCCTTTACTGGTTTTTTAATAGAAATACATTTAAATAATATTTTGTAAATAACTTACTCATAGCATGCCCATGACAACCTGGTTGCAAACTTCCACCGTTGATGCAGAAATCGGCGTGCCCCACCAGACCGGTCTCACCGAGGAAGCCTGCGTTGGTATGAAGCACTTGGACGACATAAGCGTCGTCCCTTCCAAGGCGGAAATAATTAGAGGCGTAACCTGACACTAGCGGCCGGGCTGGATCGAGACCTGGAAATAAAAGCTTCAAATGGAACAAATTTCAAAGACAGACGTACATGTAAAGACTGACTATATTTTAGACGTAAATCATTGCTGAGTAGGAAACCTGACCCCATTGCATGGTTCCAACGACGTAGTAGGGACTTTTCAGAGACAACCTGACAGTTCCCAAGGTGGAGAAGTTTGGCCTTTTCGCCGAGGCCAACCTGACGTTGAGGGATCCTGTTGCTTGCAGATCCCGGATCTACTAATTGTGACGGCTAAAGGCCACCGCAGGGGTTTCGTCAGTATTCGATTCGGTCGAGCACCACATAGGTATAGGGGCCACCCGGGCATTCCCCTGTATCAACAATATAAATGGTTTCTGTTTCGTAAGACCAGCGCTACTTACTGGATATATTATGGACTTATTACTATATTGTTACGTTTTGAGGTGAAAACTAGAGCAATACATCAGATACAACCATCGGTGATCACTTACCACTATGATAAAACCAAATTGCCTGTTTTTTTTTACACCAGTAAAGCAATTTGGCACTATGTAAACAATTCTAAGATAAGTGAAATAATCATGTTTACTGGCAGTTGCATTTCTCAAGTACATTCTGCTAATTATCCTAAAGAATATGTTTTGACAAGATTGTTTACTAGTTACTATCCAACTGAATAAGCTTGTAACAAGCCTTTGGTTGCTACGTGAAATAATAAACATTTTAGATAACAAACACTAATTAAAGTAAATAGTACTTCAATCTCACTAACATATTATGCAATATTATGAAATAATAACATAATGACTTGACGGTCGAGCAGGCGAAGTCCTACCATGATGAGGCATATTGCGATGGTGAGCGTAAACAAAATACTTCTAGGACATGTAGTTTTCCTTGACCAAAGACGTTCTAAGACAATTTAGTAACGAGTGGCAATTAGAGTTGAGTTCAAGTTGTTCAGAGAAGTACATAGGGTTTTGTATCGTGGCTCAAGACTTTTAGAACAACAAGACAGATAGCATAACCACTGTTTAGGTCAACGAGAGAGGTTAGAAGTTGAACACTCTAATGCTAGATAGAACACAATATAATATAATATATTGTTAGGAAACCAAAGTAAAGGTTAGCTTAATTTAATAACAAGTGAGTGCTTTGCTTTGGGCCTGTGCAAACGCACTATCACCTCTTTCTGTGAAATTGTTAGGTAACAGAACGACGCTGCGGAGCAAAAGAGAGAGAAAAAGGCTGCAGTTCAAGTCAGAAGATGACTAGTTGGCGTGCGGTAAACGCTTTACGCCAGGGTCATGTTGCTTCCCTAGAGATCAGGAGGATAGGAGCTTGATCCCATCACACGAACTGGACGTTAGCGGAGAAGGGAGCTATGATCGTTGGATGCCCCTCTGAGATGTAGTTCAGTCTCTGTGAGGTCTGGTCCGGTGAATAGGTGTCCTGTCACAGACACGTACCTGACATCGCGACAAAGGCGGCCGATGGCGCCCGCAGTGGTTTTACCTAGTAGTAGCCACTTGATAAGGCCTAAATCTGGCATATTCAATCCTATCCACCCAGTTCCGGCGATACCAGATGAAAGAGTATAATAAAAAAGAAGCGGTCCAACTAAATAAAGGACCTCTTTAATTTACATGTTCTCAGACTTACCTAATATGTAAGACTTTTGTGTAGGTGTTATAAAATTATATGTTTGTAAATGTAGATATTTAAATGTCAATATTTGTTGAAAAGTGTACAATGGCCTTAATAAGACATCAGATATTATTTTTTATCTCATTGCAATTTTCTTCCATTACATGGTGGTCACAATGAAAGCTAGCAAGCCAGGTCAAAGTGAATTCATTGTCATACTGATAAAACTACTCTCTCATTGATAACCTAGGTCTTCTATCTTGCTTTAATTATACTTGAACGTTATTAAAACATACATGTTTAACAATGGATAAATAGCAACAACATGCAAAATAATCTGAATGGGGAATCTTTTCTGCCTTTTAACATCAGTGTTGTAATCATAGATTTAAATCGTGTTGTAATCTACATAATATCGTCAATTTGTCTCTGTCGTTAAATATAAATCACACAAAAAGGATTAACTTAAAAATAACGTATGCTCTTTATTATGCTCTGATAAAAAAAATATATTGCACATTTAATCTGACAATCCCCAGCGAATCTTTCGCATCTTAATCGAGAATCGACAGAGAATTCTCTGTCTATCATAAAATATATAACTGCGATATAGAATGGTACCTCTTTTTTTTTATAGCATAGGAGGCAAACGAGCAGTTAGGTCACCTGATATAAGATACTTTTCTTATTTGGTTATATTTGAAGATTATAAATTTTTAAAGAAACACAAAGCTAGTGTTACGCAGCTTTATGGACGAATCGAGCCCGCGCAAACGGAGGTACCAGCTCACATGAGAGATCGGTAATCATTAAAAGGACTAAAGGAAAACTACTCGTTTGCCTTCTTATAGTACATTTATACAAATATACGATGAGAAAGAATACACCGTATCGCAAAGTAAAGACATTTATTCGGCGAGCACAGGAGATCATTTAAAAAAAAATGTGGTTTTACCGTTAATTTTATAACCAACTGTACTAATAATACAGGGTAAGTATTTATTCAGTGCACAAATTACGATATGTTGTCTACATACATAAAGCAACATTAACTACACTTTTATTTTCGATCTCCAATAAAAACTCTATGTCCTAGGGCCAGTTTAATGTTTCCAAAAAATAACGAAGTGTATGGACACCCTACTATCTCTCACTTAATACCTACATGGTGTGGTGTTCCCGCTCGGTTGGCGAGCGGCGAACTGCACGGGCGGTGCCTTTGACAATACATTTTGCAAATGTGGGATATTCTTGATAATATAATTTAAAAAAATATTACTTTTTTTTGCGGAAATGTTCTTAGTTATCGATATATAACACGCAGAAAAAAATTGTGCACTGAATAAATACTTACCCTGTATAAAGCTGAAGAGTTTGTTTGAACGCGCTAATCTCTGGAACTACTAGTGCTATTTGAAATTTTTTATCAGTATTAGTTAGTCCATTTAGCGGGGAAGGCTACTTTTTACCCGACTGCGGTAGAAAAACAGATTCACGTAAACGAATTTACGGAGGTCCGCTATTTTTGATAGAGTGCAGGTAACAGTGTATAGTAACGCTGTAACAGTGTATAGACAGAATGATTTGGATATTAATAGCTTAGCAATTTTATTGGTTTTTTTCCTTGTCTAATTCGCAATCATGGAAACATTATATTTTGTAATAGATAAGTAAAAGTTATTTTGACAGCCGTTATTTGCATTTTGCTCATTTATACCTCTGCTTTTTCTTCTTTTTCAACTTAAAAAAAAGTTTGAAGTCAAAAGGATCTATCCCTCAGTTCAAAGGGTTTAATTGTATTTCATTATTTTTTTATAATATTAGGATAAATAAAAACGAGCCGCACACAGTATCTTGTATGTCATCACTGTGAACGTATATATAAGCACGTGCAGCTGAGTCAGGGGAAGATACTGGCAGCGTATCCCAGATTGTTTTGATTCATTGCGGGAGTAGAATATGATTAGACCGATGATCTCAACTCCCTTTTTAACGTAATCTTTAGTTTGTCGCAGTAAAGCAGCATTGCTCTCTATAATTACATCTTTATCTATTTCTGTAAGGAGACACAGAGCACAATGTCAATAAAAACCAAAATGTATGACATCTCGTAACTCGTAAGACTCAATGACTAAAATAGCATTTTTCTAAAAATTATTTTTCTTACTAAATTATTTTAATTTGTACTAATTGACCCGATGTGTGGGCGTTATTGGAAATATGTTGTCATGGTAACGTGTACTCTTATGTGCCCGAATTGTCAATGCGTCTATTTGCCCTACTATAGGTAGTGTATTTTTTTAAATTTTTGATTATATATATTGATAAATTATAGCCTAAATGTTACCGAGCTACTAATACGTGTATAACAAAAAACTTTCATCCAAATCTGTCTAACACTTTTGTGTATGCGCATGAAAGGCGCACAAGACAGACAGAATGACGTCTTCTACAATTGTATTATATCTAATAGATAGATGTAATTGTTGTAAGGTTATTGTTGTTCTAGGGTTACGAAAATTTGGTAATTAACTCTTTCATTATTGTAAATAATTTTAAGTAGTTCGAAATGTAACACCCTTGTCTTTCCGTGATCGCGGTTAATGATATCTATCTGACCGTAACTTCGGGAGAGTAAACCGCGACTTAGGACTAGCCCACAAAAAGGTCAATCACCTCGTCATTACTTCGTCTAAAATAAGATTGATTGATGACGTAACGAGCGACACTAGAATAATCTTGGAGTAATTACTTAAAGAATAATAATAATAACAGTATAATTCTTCCAAGAGAATAATTATTTTTCCTCTGTCTGCAAATAAGTAAATTGTTTTTTTTTTAATTTGTTTATTATATGACGCATAAGCATCTATGGTCATTAGTGACCAATTAAAATTAACCTTATATAAGTATGAAAGTTATTTATTTGTAATAATCCATAGGCAAAAGAATTGAATCTAATAGCCTACTGCATATAATTTTCTGCGATTTTAGTTAGTAAAACACTTGCTAAACAACTTTCAAAAAACAGATAAGAGTTATTCAGTTGTTTTTGGATAATAGATATACATAGATGAAAATAACAATAATAAGTTGACTATATGAACTTGAGTGTTTGCTATAATTAAAATTAAAGTTTTAATTAAAGTAAACACTCAAGTTATTTAGTAATTTATTCAAAACTTTTTAGCTTTTGCTAATATAGAAACTACTAGTTATATTATATAAATTATTGGAATCTCTATTAAATACGCCACTCATGTGTGATGGTGATTTTTTGCTGCCATTTTTAGGGTTCCTTAGCCAAATGGCAAAAAACGGAACCCTTATAGATTCGTCATGTCTGTCTGTCCTTTCGTATGTCACAGCCATTTTTTTCCGAAACTATTGTTGTATTATTACTAATTATATAAATTATAGTTGAAACTTTGTAGGTTGATGTATTTTGTGAACCGCTATTCGAATTTTGAATGAAAAGAAATGAAATAAAAAATAACGAGGGGGGGCGCTCCATACATGAACTAAATCTAAAAATATTTTTTTTGTTTATAGAGAAACAAAAAAAATAGTCTTCAAAAATGACATTATTAATTAAGGTTACTAAAACCATTTTTCGTCAAAATCCATTGTTTAAAAGATAGACACTTTCAAAGTGGAAAAATTAATGAAAGTGAGAAATCTAAAAAATATATATGCTGTAGATCTCAATGGAAACTTTCAACGAAAATCTGTTTGAACGAGATATCATTGTTAGTTTTTGAGCAGTAATACATTTTCAAAAAACGAAAATACAACTTTGTTGTTCATAAAAACGCTATGAAAACCAAGTTATTTTAAAATAGCTGCTATAAAAAATCGCAGAGACACCTATACCTACCTACCTTTCGTTGGTACGGAACCCTCGGTGTGCGACTACGACTCGCACTATGCCGGTTTTATTTTCTTTATTTTTAATTAACCTAATAAACTTGCAACAATTTACTTTGCTGACGCGTTTTCATTCAGTAGGTTAGTAAATCGTTGCAAAAACTCTCACTCAGGTTGCTGGGTGTAGCAGAGAACTGAGAGAAGAATCTACAGAATTAAGATTGATACGTATCGTATGTAATTTGTACACACGCTCTTTTTTTTTTTTTTTTTATGATATAGGGGGCAAACGAGCAGTCGGGGCTATTTTCGTGACCACCGACGCCCATAGACATCCGCATAGACTATAGAGGCTATACAGATGCGCTGCCCTCCTTTCTCCTCCCACCTCCATGGGCCACCGGCTACTTACACACCGCACGAAACGCGACAGCACAGCTGTCACTTCACGCCGGTCTCGTGTAAGCGAGAGGTACCTCCCCGGTCGTGCCGGCCCAATTCGGCTGCATGCAAGCATGCAGTGTGGCACTACCTCTTACAAGCATTACCTCTTACAAAGACAAAACCCTCTCTGACTCATTCCGAGGCATAGGAATAAGATGTAGCAGTGATGATGATATGATGATAAAGATTGATTATGAATTTAAATAATGCCTAATTATAACCTTTGAGGTTAATGCTAAATATAATTGTTTATTATTGTTCTAAAAATATATGCCATAGGAAACACCACAGTCCAGATAATGATGGGTAAACAAAAAACATTGTTGTTTACCCAGTACTATTTGGAGTCTGATAAAGTGGGAACGCCGTAGTCCAAGGCCACACACCAGAATAACGTTTCACGCATTAACCGCTCACTAATAAACTAGTAGATTTGTCGACAAATTTTTACCACGGCGGCCAATCTTTTGTGAGTTTGTAAAATAGTTTCCAAAATCCCAATAATCTTTTGAGATATTTGTGAAAATCAACTGACAGTTTTTAAATTTACCTTTCACACTCGTCTAAAATCTATTCAACTGCTATCTACCGAAGCTGCTGAAAAAAATATCTCAAAAACTAACAACTGGGTTAGAGCTGTAAGATTTCCGTGTGCACTGTACACTGCGCACCTTATAGTCTACATATGTATTCTGTGTAGTCTACTAGCTTCCGCCCGCGGCTTCGCCCGCGTGGATTTCGGATTATAAAAAATCCCTATAAATTTTAACTTATTATGTTATTCTGATATGAAAGCTATATTACTGTAAAGTTTCATGAAAATCCGTTCAGTAGTTCTTGTGTGAAAGAGTAACAAACATACAAACTTTCGCATTTATAATGTAGGTGACACCGTAAGAGTCCGATAGATAAATAGTTTGAAAAATATTATGACACAATCGGCGGCCGGCGTATTTACTAGGCCCATTTATGACCTTTGGACTTTAATACTATGTGACACAAGGCTCTAAATCGAACTATATCTAAATATGCCACGTCATATACCTAATGTATAGATATAGACAAATTTCGCGTCGCAGACGACGGCTGAGCCGGCGTCGCGCCGGCGCGGCGAGACGAGTCGCAGACGCGGACTTCAACAGGCGTGTTATTTTAAACAGTTTCCATCATGGCCAAGGTTGACATTAAATATACGAAGGTACGTGATAATGTAACGTTTTTGTAATAAACTAGCCTCTAAATTGTAGTATTTCTATTAATAAACTAGTCATCTCTTAATAAACTAGGCTCCTAAATTATTAATTTCTGTTCTAGATTAATTCTTATTTAGATTATATTAGATAGTTTCGGATTACATTTAGATTTGTGACTGTAATAGCCGAATAACTATGTAATAGAATATTCAGAATCAAATACTGTAGTAAAATATAAATAATGCACAATATCATTTACTAGAAATTATAAAAAAAATCACATATCGATACCCATCAATCATATTATCTTTCTGTGACGAAAATCAATTTTCATTTACTTATTATTTTGATTTGATAATTTTTTATATAATCTAGAATGTTGTAATTAAAAGTTATCGCAAATATAATAAAAATGTATGTCTTATTTTGTTAGTGATAGTAAGTACTTTGTAAATGTTTAAACTAACACATCTAGTAAAGACATATTTTAGTGACATCGCCTGATAATTTAGCTGAAATTTTTTAGGTACCTGATAAACAGATCAATTACCAAATGCAATGATATCATATTTAATATATTTATATGTTCATATTTACTTATTAAAAAGAAGTTGTTAATATCACAGAAATAATAGAGATTGGTTCGTTTCACCAGATCAACCATCAAGATCACCTTTATTTAAATATTATAATATAAATATTAATGACTTATGTAAACGAGTTATAAATGGTTACCTAAAAAGTAGACTAAAGCAAATTGTATTACAATAACTAATCGCAATTCATTAAATAAAGAAGGTAATTAGTTAATATCACAGAAATAATAGAGATTGGTTCGTTTCACCAGATCAACCATCAAGATCACCTTTATTCAAATATTATAATATAAATATTAATGACTTATGTAAACGAGTTATAAATGGTTACCTAAAAAGTAGACTAAAGCAAATTGTATTACAATAACTAATCGCAATTCATTAAATAAAGAAGGTAATTATTTTCCTCTGTCTACGTATGATAGAGATCTTATTGTAAGGAATCTGTGGCAGTCATTTTACTGTCGAAAAGAATCGCGAGCGAATTGTCAGTTCATTTGTGCTCATACTCTTTTTTATTGCTTCTATTGGCTTCTATTGGATCTAATAGCCGTTTAGCCTTTATTTGGATACCAATACGACGTTGTATATTGGCCGTTCGGCTTCATCCATATCTAGAAAAATATGTTTTCGTAAGGTACTACATTTAATAAACTGTATAAGTAAAATTTTAAAATTATATTACAATATTACTCTAGTTGTATATGGTATTGTTGACGACTCGCGTTAGTACTGTTAATGATATTAGGATATAAGCTCCTATCTACACGGGGGTTACAGCACCCAGGATATTCGAAGGGAAGATCCCTCGATCGATAAACATTAGAATATAATGTCAGGAAGACATCCGGAAAAATAGGGATGTATCCTATGTAAATAATATCTCCGTATACAATACATCAGAAACAGCACACACTTTCCTCGTCTCCCAGCCCCCTAGGCCTCACTAAACAACAAAAATAACATATCCTAGGAGTAACTATCATCTGTCAATTGACAGACAATGCAAAACTCCAAACGTTATAACAAATTGTGCTAAAATATCGACTAGAGACTAAAAAATGGTATTAAATTAACCAAGCTATTTACTATTTATAATAACTTATATTAAATAGCTGCGCCCCGCGGTTTCACCCGCGTAAATTTCGATCCCGTGGAAAATAGAAAATCACCCCATTGCATCCCATAGGAACATTTTTTCGGAATAAAAACTATCCCATCTGTTAATCCAAGTTACCCTCTATGTGTGTACCAAATTTTATGAAAACCGATTCAGCAGTTTTTGCGTGAAGGAGTAACAAACAAACAAACAAACATACAAACTTTCGCATTTATAATATTAATAGGATAATTATTTGTAACCAAACCAACCATACAATTAATAATTTATAATTACAGCTGTTCATCAACAACGAGTGGGTGGACTCTGCCAGCAAGAAGACATTCCCGACAATCAACCCCCACGATGAGTCCGTTATCACTCAAGTGGCTGAAGGAGATAAGGTAACTGATAACACATTACATCATTTGCCATCGTTATTTTTTTTTTTTTTTATGATATAGGAGGGCAAACGAGCAGCCGGAGCCATTTTCATGACTACCGACGCCCACAAACATCCGCATAGAGGCTATACAGATGCGCTGCCCTCCTTTCTCCTCCCACCTCCATGGGCCACCGGCTACTTACACACCGCACGAAACGCGACAGCACAGCTGTCACTTTACGCCAGTCTCGTGTAAGCGAGAGGTACCTCCCCGGTCGTGCCGGCTCAATTCGGTTGCATGCAGGCATGCAGCGAGGCACTGGGGACACACCTCTGGCTTACACAAAATAGGCGTACACAGTTGTGCTGTGGAGTTTCGTGCGGTGTGTAAGTAGCCGGTGGCCCATGGAGGGAGGAGGAGGAAGGGGGACAAAGTATCTGTATAACCTATGCGGTTCAGTTGTTACAAAATGGATACTCGTATATGCATTGACATCACTGGCTAAAAGTAGAAGATTAGATACTGCTCGAAACTGTTAGTGGCATTGACTTGGCTATTGTAAAATATTCAATCTCTCCAATTTTTCATACATTTAGAAAAAACTATAAAATACGTTAGTATTGAGAATATAGCATTAAAAGTCCTATAATTGAAATAAAAATGTAAAAATGCTCACTTTATACGAAATGGAGAACATTGAAAATAAAGATGCGTTCTTTTTTGAGACAGAAATTGAACATTTACAATATTTATATATTTACATTTGCATCTACCTATATATATTATAAAGTGCACTACTAAAACGGCTATCATAACGTTGCGGTAGTGCGGTAGAAAACAATATACAAGTCGTTCATTACGATATATAGGTACATTATTCGATTGAATAAATCAGTCCTTTATAAAATGACATAAATATTAGGTTGATATTTAAAAACTCAGATGAACCTCAAAAGACCGGCCGAGGTATGTGCATCATATTTATGTAATTGATTAAAAAAACATGACATCATTATAGAATGCCATCATTGTATTTATTACAAAAATGTATAATAACATTGTATAATATACATATACAATCTTAAACCTATAATCACTTCAATGATTAGTTAACATTATAAATGAAGAAAGTAGACATAATAGATACAACAACACAATTCAATAAAAGTATATAATATTGTATAATCGTATGATGACGGCTCTCCGTCCCTGCAGAGGGGACACGGCGCATAGAAACAACAGGGTAGCCCATGGGGGCTGGAAGAGAGGAGGAAGAATGGCAACGCATCTGTATAAAATCTATGCGAATGTGTATGGACGTCAGTAGTCATGAAAATGGCTCCGACTGTTCGTTTGCACATTGCATTATAAAAAAAAATCAACACAAATTATTTTATAGACTGCTTCTTCAATCAGTTATTGGGTTCCGTTATGCAGCCGATTATGTAACACCGGTAGTATAAAAATAAAGTTATTCTCTAATGTGGACCTGGTGACTGTAGTGCCAATAGCGCACTTTCACGATTGCGTAACGACAGACCGGGTTTCTCACCTACGTGTTATACAGATTAGCAAACCAGTCACAAGAACCAAATAGGGAAATTAAGCGTACCTTAAAATAGAAATCAATGAGATAACCTTAATATCTTGTTAAATTCTTCAATAAATTTATAAGCAACACCATTTTATTTAATGCACAAATTACACATCCTTCCCACATTATTTACATGAATTAACATTTTAGCATAAAAATGCAACATGATAACACAATTGAAATACCCCAGTACTTTGCACAATAAAATGAAATCTTATAAATATGCGAAATAAATGCGAAAGTTTGTATGTTTGTACTCCTTCCCGCAAAAGCTGCTGAACCGATTTTCATGAAATTTGGCACACACATAGAGAGTAACTTGGATTAACACATAGGATAGTTTTTATCCCGAAAAAATGTTCCTATGGGATGCCATGGGATGATTTTCCACGATTTCGAAATTTACGCGAGTGAAACCGCGGGGCGCAGCTAGTAAAAATTGTCAATTCTTGTACTTAATATTATCAATCCGGCGACGCAGCTGTCTCTGGAGTCTGGGCCGATCTGATTTGTAATAAGTCCGTCTAACTATATTGGTTTATAGCCACCTGATGTTGTTGATCACCAACGCCCACAGACATCCGCAACGCCAGAGATCTAACAAAGGCCTTTATTATAAAGGTAATATTAAGTAACGGGCTCAATAAAACACATATTCAGTAACCAAATATGTAATGGTAATCTACCCTGTACATTCTACAAGAGTAATCTTTATATATTCTATATATATATATATTCTATCTATTCTTCATAGGTATAACTTGCCGACGATCAAAAATATTTTTTTAATCGTTAAATAATATAGCTAGCTCGCTAATCGCCAGCTAATATTAATTCCTTAAAAATGTGGCTTTCTATTAGTTATAGAATCGGTCCAGTATTTTTGGGGCCTATTTATTTATATAGTATATTTTTGATACCTTTTGTAAATCTTATTTATCTTCCCTAGGCCGACATTGACTTAGCCGTCAGTGCTGCAGTGAAAGCCTTCCACCGCTACTCAGAATGGCGTACTCTCGATGCTTCTCAACGGGGAGTACTGCTCAATAAACTGGCCGATCTGATGGAGAGGGACAGCGAATACTTGGGTCAATTGGAAACCTTGGATTGTGGCAAGCCTGTCAAGAACGCCACTGGCGAAGTACTATGGTCCGCGCAAGTTGTCAGATATTATGCGGGAAAAGCTGACAAAATCCTCGGAAGCACCATTCCTGCTGGTGAGTTTATACATTTTAGTCAAATTTATTAACCACCCCAATCCTAAAATATTCAGAATATAGATAGAAATTAAAATGACTACTTATTTTGAAAAAACGACAATATTTTTTTATTATTTTTATTAGATCAGACATTACCATCAGCTAACCATGTAGACGGTGCTTAGACCTGACGCTATTTAAAAAATCATAATACTTAATATTATTTGAACAAGTAGTTCTTGTATGTTCAAGTATTTGAACTGAATTGCCGATGTGGCTAGGAAAACACTAATACCAACGCGACACAGAAACGACATTGCATTTATACGGTTTCCAAAATATCCAGATGGTGTAAGGACAACGACCTTTGTGAAAGGTCCACTTATAGGTAATAAGAAATTTTAGACAGTAAAGTAAGTGCCATGGTACCTGTACTTCACCGGCTAGACGGAGGAGATATCTGTCGCTCACGTGACGCTGACGCAAAGACGCGTCGCGACAAAAGCTATCGCGTTTCGAACGGCTTGTGAGTCTTTAGTGAAAGTAGAGAAGAGTGCAACAGAACTGCATAACAATTATACTATGGGCGTTGATATTCATCGAAAAACTGCTTATTTACCCTGTTACAGTAATGAAAAATAAAAACTATCATCACGAATCGTAAAAAATGCTCTAACGAATTGGATCTACATAATATATTACATTAAGAATAATCTATTTTCAGATGGACCCGTCATCTCTATGACCCTGAAGGACCCGGTGGGAGTTTGCGGTCAAATCATCCCATGGAACTACCCCATCCCCATGTTCGTATGGAAAATTGCTCCTGCTTTGGCTGCAGGTCAGTGTTTTTATTTGTTTTTTTAAGTGAGGAAATGCATTCAAGCTGCGGACCTGTCTGGGGTGTGGTGGAGCTCACGGCAAATTATCGTCTGCCGAATACCAACTAAACTGCCTCCTGTCCGACTTTCAATTCCCAACAAAATGGCTCCTCGGTGACTAGTCAATCCTACATGGGATCTACGTTAACTCCGCAGAATACAAACACAAACAATTTTAGTACAAGGGGTCGTTTTACCGCTGATCTTGTCCCCTGCTTTTTAACCTCCTCTTCTGGGTCAAAGATTACTCGGTTCAATTGGCTTCTCCCCAGGGTGGCTGGATTCACTCTAGAATAATACTATAGCACACCGACAAAGATTGAACGATACTGAGGAATTTATTTTTACGAACGAAGGGATAGATGGACCAATACAAAATAAGACTTGTGCCGGTCTTCTATAGGTTCTTTCAGTCACTGACACAGAAACATAATCCCATTACCCAATACTATGAATGGAATTGGATATCTTTCTTCTATATGTGCTGCTGACAATTACACAATAGAATCACAATCAGCTTTTGTGTGAATTTCAAGGTTGTGGTTAGATATTCAATACGGATGACCTCATTCGTTATTCGGCTACTCAAAATAGGCATCATTTAAATAACAAGACTTGTCTCCTTGCTACTCGCGTTTAAGAATTTTAAGGTCCCATCCACACTACGTTTATCAGTAAATATCTACACAAACACTCTGCTTGTGATATTCTAAACTAATGATTATAATCTGATGATTTTTTAATTGTTGTATGAATACACATATAATTTAAAAACTGAAGCAATATGATTGATATGTCATTTAAAACCAATTTTGGAATATTTCATATTTATAAACTGACAAAATCGACTTAGCAAAAGTAGAAAGTTCTCTGTTCTAAAGATTTTTTGATGTAAAATTTCTTTACGCACTTGGGGAGTAAGCTGATGAATGCGTAACGAGAGCGTTACGAAGAGTGTGATCGGGCGAGGCCAACGGGAGTTGAGAGGATATAAATTAGTGAAGACAGAGTGAGAGAGAAAGTTACGTTTCTTACATTAATGTACACTTTTTCTTTCTCCCTCCCTCTTATAGCCAGTTATGTTTCGTTTATTAAGTTTTACTTTAGTCGTATGGTTTAAAGCACATACATTTTTTCTTATATATTTTTAACAAAAATCCTTTTTTTCCACAGGCTGCACTATCATTGTCAAGCCAGCCGAACAGACCCCGCTCACCGCTTTAGCCATGGCGGCGTTGGTGAAGGAGGCGGGTTTCCCCGCTGGTGTCGTCAATGTGGTGCCGGGGTACGGACCCACAGCTGGCGCAGCTTTGACCCATCATCCAAAAGTAGACAAAGTTGCCTTCACTGGCTCCACAGAGGTAAGACACTTTTTTTAAATACATCAAATTATGTAAATATATCTCATATTCTGCGTTATCATAACAGTTCTTATCACCATCTGCGTTATCTGTGCACTTCAGAACATAATCCTTTTTAAACCGCGACTAATATGTACCTACATGAGAATAGTTTATAATAGCAATAAGTACTTTAATTACAGCACTCATTTCAGTATTAGTAAAAATAGTTTATTTAAAATTACCTAAAACTTAAAATCAGGGGTCAATTGTAACTGTGCAATAAATAAGCGATTATGTAGTAACGTACTTCCTATAAACTGTTAGAACTCACACCTACGTTCGAATTTACGAATAGGTTTGTCTAAATACTAACTACAAATATAGACCGTTTGTAAACAGACAACATCATTTCGGAATATCAAATGCGTCGTATTTAATACTATTAAAAAAAATCTTAACGCGACAATCCTAAACAGAACGAAACGAACCAGTTCCTTTCCAAAGAACCTTTGTTAATTCACATCTGAAAACATCTAACGATGACACAAAACCTGTTTTTGTTATAAACATAATGACCTAACCCTTCTCATTCCCGTCGACATTTCCGTTCCGTTGGCACACTCCCGGTGGCCTCGCTTTTGATCGTTTTTTTTTCTAAGATAATGCATGACTATGGAGTATAGAATGACCTAGAAA
This sequence comes from Calycopis cecrops, assembly GCA_001625245.1. Classification (NCBI taxonomy): domain Eukaryota; kingdom Metazoa; phylum Arthropoda; class Insecta; order Lepidoptera; family Lycaenidae; genus Calycopis; species Calycopis cecrops. The sequence goes on from LUGF01041769.1 coordinate 133,721, forward strand.
TGTCCATCTACACGGAATGACCTAATCGATACCTTTTCTAGGTCGGTCGTCTCATCATGAACGCTGCAGCTGGTGTTAATCTGAAACGCGTGACCTTGGAGCTTGGAGGCAAGAGTCCCTTGGTGGTGTTCAATGATGCTGATGGTAAACAATCGTTTATTTTTTCATATAACTGGCTGATAGGGCCACGCGTTGCTGTGAATAAAAATGAATATCGTGGCCTTTATCGAAATTAAATACAGCCTATATTTTAAATTGGACAAAGTTACATATAAGTATGTGCCATGTGTATTCATTTTATGCAAATTAAGATACTGCCATGAATATGACATTATGGTAACACCATCTCAACAATAGTCAAGACCGTTACGTAGTTCCGAGGGTATTATCTACATTATAAGTAACTATATAAGTAGACTGCACTTGTCACTCACTCTTGTAGGTCTATAAACTACTTACACGTTCTAATTGTTATAAACTTACATCATATTCCTATTCTACTTATAATATACACAGTACAGATATCGATTACAATCTGGGATTACAATAACTATGAGGTATTACGCGGGATAACCGCATTCCACTAGTCGTACTACCTATGTACATGCACGTGCATGTACATAGGTAGTAAAGATCGTGACATAATATGACACTCAGGTCTCAGATCTCAAGTTATGTGAGTCGCAGTCGAATCGTATAAATCACTGTATTATATGACGGCTAGCCGGTTTGTATTGCGTCGGAACAGGGATTAGTCGGATTGTTATTTCGAGACGTTCTACAATAACACACGTCTAGCCTCGCTGTTGAGCCCAAAAAATAACACAAATAAATTATAATTGTAGTCGAGAAGGCAGCGGAGATCGCCCACGACGCGGCCTTCGCCAACGGCGGCCAGTGCTGCGTGGCGGCCACCAGGACCTACGTCCAGTCCGGCATCTACGACCAGTTCGTCGCGAAGGCCGCTGAGATCGCCAAGAAGAGGGCAGTCGGGAATCCGTTTGACGAAGTCGACCAGGGACCACAGGTGAACTAATTATTTTCTACTAGCAGGGTTTTACCCAGGACTTAGACTGGTCCACTCAGAAATCTATATACATATATAAAACTCAAACGTGACGTAGCCATCTATCAACGCACAGCCCAAACCACTGGACGGATCAAGCTAAAATTTGGCATCCAGTTAGATGTTACGACGTAGGCATCCGCTAACAAAGAGTTTTTAGAAATTCAACCCCTAAGGGGGTGAAATAGGGTGTTGAAGTTTATATGAATTTCGCGGTTGAAACCGCGGGGCACAGCTAGTGATACAATAAAGTTTTCTCTTTTGAATTGGACCGGCACGACCGAGGATTTGCCTCTCGCTCACATACCACCGTAAAGTAAATGCTTTGTCGTGCGGATTGTGAGTAGCCGGTGGCCCTATCTATGGAGAGAGAAGTAAAGAAAAATCATGCGCATGTACATGGGCGACGGTAGTCATCAAACGGTCCCGACATATCGTTTGCTCCCTTACACTATAAAGATCGTCATTTTGATTCGTCTGTAATGCAGCAGCTGCACTACCAAGTATGAGATCAAAAAATGCTATTCAATTATTTCAGATCGACGATGAGATGTTCGGAAAGGTGATGGGCTACATCAAAGTGGGCAAGGGCGAGGGAGCCCGCTGCATCGCTGGTGGTGACAGGCAGGGCCAGAAGGGCTACTACATCCAGCCCACCGTGTTCGCTGACGTAAAGGACGACATGAGAATCGCCAAGGAGGAAGTAAGTATAAGCGCACAAGGATTTCTGAAAGCGCCTCTGTCCCTTAAAACATCACACATGGACATGATGCAGTGGTTTCATGATGTAAATGAGCGCTTAGGAAGAGCTTTTAAAACTTCAACCCTATCAAATTATTTTACACTATTTTAATATCATCATATACTGTTGATACCTATCAAAATTATGTGATGAAAATGTATATCAAATAATTGTGAAAACCTTTCGAAGCGAAAATATGTGACATCAAGTAAGTAGTAAAAATATCTGAGATATTATTTCTCATTATTTTAAAATAAGGGGGTGGAGGGGAAGTTTGTGATATAGCGTATTGACTCCTTATAAAAACCAACATGAAACTGAAGTTTACTCCTTGGGAGAACATAATGCTAAGATGAAAATAGCGCAAAAGATGTACGCGAAGTAACCGCGGTAAAGCGTTACGGTGCACGGTGGTATTACGCTCGATTGCTGGATCACTGTATCACACGATTTTACTACTAAGAGAAATACTTGCGTTTTTTCGTTGCTGTTTATTATTATTTATATCCGTACATATATTTTTTTGTGGTCCTAGATCTTCGGACCAGTCCAAAGCATCCTCAAGTTCGAAACCTTCGAAGAAGTGATCGACCGCGCCAACGACTCAAACTATGGTTTGGGAGCCGGTATCGTAACCAACGACATCACTCTGGCGCTAGCATACGTGAAACACGCCCGAGCTGGTTCTGTATGGTAAGCATAGTTATCATATACATAATAATAATAATAATATACACATACTGCTATAGTAGTATGCCTATACTGATATTATAAAGAGGAAAGATTTTTTTGTTTATATCGAATGGGCTCCAAAACTACTGGACCGATGTTAACGCTCAAAATCAAAATCAAAATATAAAATTGCTTTTTGAACGTCAAAAATTTTATCTACCACCGGTGCAACCCTAGCCCTGTCCTGAGAAGAACCGGCGAAACAAACTCAGCGGGTCTCATTAATTAAAGATTTATCTAAATATATAAACTGATACATTCTTAATTATATACGATACAAAATACAATTTACATTTATTTTACTACTTACTAATGGCTGTTACTGATTGGAATACTGATTGGAAATCGCTAGGTATCTCATTTTACGTTTTCCTATTTTTTTATATACTTATATCGAATATATTATATACAAAAAAAATTATAATAAATAATTAGGTTATAAAATAACATAAAGACAGCAACAGGTGGTACCTAACTTGAACACAATACATACAACTCAATTAAAAAAACTTGATCTACACCATATGATAGGGCTGAACAACACAGCCCGCTAGTTCCTTAACGAGATAGGCAGAGAATACAGAGAGGCAAGTAACACGATCTTTACACACTTGCCTTCCTACCTCCATCTTCATTACTCTATAATTACATATAATCAGGCCGGCTGCGAAGACTCTTGAGGCCAGCCTCGGACAGAGCCGGAGCCATCTAATGCGTCTTGATTTACATTGTGTACCAATTATAATTACCAATGTAGATCAAGCGATATTTTTTTTTCGGGGGAGTTTTGAGTGAAATGTAATTGAAATTGTTTGAAGGTGATGAAAAACCATATCCCTCTATTGTTATTGGTGGATAAAAATAAGCTGTTGCATAATCTATCTTTAATATAGATTCTAGAACTATTCATGCTAATTTAACCTTTACAATAAACTTATACATGAAAAACACCTTTTGTTATTAATATAACATAATTATAAGTATATCTAAGTCCGGTCATAAAATATTATTAAGCTTAGCTGTTATATAAACTTTAAAATTATTAAATAATATGTAAACTGTAGCCTGCACAGAGTTTTCTTAATAAATATATCTAACGGAAAAAAATTTAATATTTTTAGACATCTAATTTCTTTTCTAATAATATTATAATAATTAGAGATATAAAAGCAAATTCTTTGCATAGTTATGAAGAGAAAGGATACAGCGTTTTGTTGTGGTGATTATGATTGAACTCAAAAAGAACTGGACCATTTATTTAAATTATTATAAGATAGTTAGGTAAGAGGTAGTGCCACGCTGCATGCTTGCATGCAGCTGAATTGGGCCGGCACGACCCGGGAGGTACCTCTCGCTTACACGAGACCGGCGTGAAGTGACAGCTGTGCTGTCGCGTTTCGTGCGGTGTGTAAGTAGCCGGTGGTCCACGGAGGTGGGAGGAGAAAGGGGGGCCAACGCATCTGTAGTCTTATGCAGATGTCTATGGGCGTCGGTAGTCATGAAAATGGCTACAACTGCTCGTTTGCCCTCCTATACCATAAAAAAAAATAATTAAATACCAATTATGTATCAGGAAGGGAACTAAATGTAATTTATGAAATTGTTTTTTCGTGTTCAGACTATCGTTTACAGAGTGAGGCCGCTATAGCCAGAATTCAACTAAAAACGCTATGTGCAACTAATACTCTATAGTTTAATACACATTATTCATGGTGCC
>LUGF01041782.1:4640-15839 GCA_001625245.1 Calycopis cecrops
TTTAAAACATGAATTTTAGGTACACTGAAAAACACAATTTAAAGAAAAAAGAAAAAAAATAAAATAACGGCTTTTAATTTCTTTTTTCATAATAATTAAAACATAATGGATGTGTTAGTGGTGATGCCTTACCACCACTGCGGCTAAATACTGACACTTGCTGCACTTAGTTTATGCCTTATTTTGTGCTTCAATTCATTGAAAATAGGGCTACAATGTGCTGGACTACGCGAAGATCATATTAACGCGAAATGAATCCGCTGGTCCTCCTTGTGCTGTGGTCTTGAAACGTACACCTCTGCGCGCTTTGCACGCTTCTTGCACTGATATTATTTGTTGAAATGAAAACGATATTATAAGTGCTATAAACACTTTAACGATTCGTTTATTCTTAATTTTTTTGCTTTTATTATCACTTAAAATAGTTTTAAGTACCAAAACTAGAAGTACACAGTTCGCTATAAGGAACGGCCATTTAGCAACTAACAAATATATTGTAGTCTTAATTTAAATCACAGTATCCAGGTCTTGGCTGACCTCGGGCATTGACAATCATAGAAAACTCTCCGATGCTCTGGTCTCCTCCCTATCCATGGCCGACACTATCTCTATACCTTCATCGTAGTTCAGATATTTGGGTGAATTGTTTCCACAGTAATGTTGTTCGGGCCCGCCATACTGGCTGTGATAGAACTCTTCTCTCATCATGTGGTTCAAATTACCGTATCTCTCAAGAAAATACGGAACCCGTATATGATCACTTTACTGTGTTATTTGTTTTTTTTTCTATTTTCCGTTTAATAAAAAAAAGTTATAGAGAGGACACCGTCCTACCTTCATCCTGGTTACCCTATGGTAACTACATACCAGAAATAATACTTAGAAATTGTTCTAACTCTACCGTTATGATAAATAATAAGTCATCCGATTATTGTTAATTATAGTTCAAGAAGCTACAGGGAAACGAAACCTTTTTATGAGTGGATATCAATTGTCCTCCACTCAAGTGTTATGTTGCTCTCCTTCCATCCAGCCGTATAATGGGAAGATTGCTCCGACTGTTGTGTCATAGTTAGATACTGATCTTATTCCCTATCATTATACATATTATTAATAATTAATTAATAAACAGTATATTATAGTGTTATCAATAAATAATTAATTTATCAAAGTTTCGTAAATGTCGGTTAATGAGTTCTTGCACCAATCGAATATTTGGAGCGCGTTCGACGGAACGCACTCTTGGCGCGGGTGTTCATGGCACGCGCGCCAGGAGCGCATAGTCGATACGCAGCTTTAGTGTAATACTTAATAGCCGCATCCACACCGGACGATCCAAAGCAAATAATCAAAGATTTATTGTTATCATTTTTATTTTATTTTTTTAAATTTTGAAGCAATCTAAGAAAAGCTCTGTATTGTTATCAATGAAATAATTCATTAGCTGCATAATAAAAAAAACAAAATACAAAAATTCTGCTATATTATTTCGTCATCGGCTGTCTGTATGCATTTGCCTGTCATCCGACATACATACTGTGGACGCTCCCTGCCAATACAATAAGGATTTTTTACTACGTAGTGAGTGAACGAGCTGTCGGGTCGAGGCACATAATAATGTTCATAATATATTTTTCATTTTATACGCGTTTTTGCGGTTTGTTTCCGCTGGCATATGGATTGGGAAGGAAAAAGGACAGCGTATATGTAAAACTTCTATGGGTTTGTCTGTGGGCGTCGTTAGTCGTCAATATGGCTCCGACTGCTCGTTTGAACTGCAAAGAAATGATTCTGTGTTTCATAAAGCTAAGCCAAAGTCCCGTGTAATAGCACTATTAAAGAAATTTGGACGGAACCAGCAGAAGTGCAAGTGAACTGTCAGTTCGTCCGTCACGTATATACGGACTGTAAAGTCTTGATAGTTGATACTAAGTGATGTTTTTTTTTGTAATAAACTAAAGCGACTCCGTGACATGTAATGATAGGTGCGTGATAACATCAGTTCTGTACCTCGCAGTAGTCTGTATTGTCATATGTCGGCCCAAGCATACTGTTAAGCTCTGCATCGACGAAGTACTTGTGCATCTCCTTTTGCCAATTATAAGGTAGCGTAAAAATAGAAGAGTGTTTTATTCGCCCTCCTACTCGTAATATCTTGTCATCTCCCATAAATACATTTAAATTATTAAAATTATGTTTACACTTTAATTTTTTATTATCACAAAATAATTTATGTTCATCAGCAAATGTTTCTAATTGTGCCAATCCAACGTGTCCCTAACCCCCGACTCCCGTTTAAAATAGCTAAACGGCGACATATGGGCAGGTCGTGAAGAGAACTGGTACGTATATAAATATAACCCTACTACAACACGTGACCCTATAAATATTTAAAACAAGCATATTTTAGCAAACAATAATTTTCTCCAACAAACACACAATGCAACCAATTACACTCGTTTCGATACACCTAGGTACTTATTGCTGAATTATATACACACATTGATATCAGTAATCTTAGTTATTATCTAGGGTTATCTGCATTTTGATCTGCATATTGATGAGTCACCAAACTTGCTTATTTGCTACGCTATAATAAAAAAAGTGTGAATTGTTTTCTAATAAAAACATTATAAAAAAATATGACGCTGTTATTTTAAATTTCATTTTGCGCGGTTTACTCTTGTAAAAAAAGGTCAAATACATCCAATCTCTTAAAAGATGGAATAACTTTTCATTTGTTAGTATTTTTTTATTTTATTATAGTTGATTTCTATTTAAATCTAATTGCTAAAACATTTATGTAATATCTTGTAATATCAGTATCTTTGCTACAAGAATATATTCTAATAAAATGTTACAAACATCCTACAAGAACCGTCCTTTAAATATATGGCTCAAAATATTCTTTAAATCGTGTATATTCAATGCTTCTTAAATTACTATCTAAGTTTACGAAGTTAATAATATGCTACTAATTAAAATAATTTATTATTTCCTAAGCAAGGTAAGGACTTATCCTTGTATTGTCATGATGTGTTTACTATCTATTACTACTTAAATGGCTCTTATCTCGTTAGATATTAAATTTTTAACATCTTACACTCGTGTATGTTATCTGTAACTGTTTTGTAATCGTAAATTCATGTCTCTTCTGTTCGCGCATCACGCAATAACAGCTATTAGAATGATGTCGATGAAACTGTTTGTTAGCTTATAATTAGCCTTGAACTTTAATCTATAATTATACTTATAATTATAAAAAGCGGCCCGGGATATTCTTATCCATATCTACATTGACACTATAATATAATCTGTAACATGTTTACTCCAGAGCAGAGTTGTCACTGGAGTTAATTGGTCAATATTTCACAGAAACATCTATTGTGTAGGATTATGTAGGATTTAGGATTTATGTTCGATGGTGGCTTAGACTGTGGTTACTATGGCGAACCTTGATTAGATTAGCCATTTTTAATGTTCTTATCGTAAAATTTTTATTTTTCTCAAAATTATTAGACTCGTCACGATCCTATTACGGCGCGGTCGACACCTCTGATTAACTTCTAATATGTTGCCTTGCACTCATCAAAAAATAAAGGTCAGGTAAATACTAAAAAATAAAAATATTTAATGAATGTGAATCAATAGATGTCTGGACTGTTTTAACTTTCTATTATAGCGAGTAGACCATTCCGGCATGCCCGAATTAATAGAAAATAAGGTATATTTTTGTTTGTTACTTAGCAATTCTGATTTGGCCAACAATAAGAATTGGACACATTAAAACAGTTTTTCGTAACGTACCAACGATATTCGTCCTGGACTTCAATGACTTTCACAGATAAAGAACTTTTTTAAGCCAGCTATATGAAGTGCTTATTAAGAAAACGTAGACAATCTTGTTTTAGTTTATTTAAAATACTAAACGAGCTATGCGCAATCAGAGCTATTTTAACTACTGACGTCCATAAAAATCCGCACAGCTAAAGTAGGTAGGTACTAGTCGTATATTATAAATGCATGTTTGTTACTCGGTCATTTATATTTTATGGATTTGGATGAAATCAGAAATATTGATATTACTATCTAGATTAACATGAAAATGTTACAACTTTGCGGGAATTTGTTGGGAATAAGGACGAAAAGTGATATTCAAATAAAAAAAAAAAATGATTGTCAAAAATAATCTTGTGAACTAGTGGCTAAATATATTATGGAGTTATAGATTTTCATAAATCTCTTTACATAATGTATCGCAGGGTTACCGTTTTAAACTTGGAGCACATTAGATATGAATTGTCATCACTATTTTCGTTCATATTGCCGTACATCTGCGGGAACGAGTAAGGTCGGTTATGTGTGATTTTTGTTACGCTCTCGCCATCTTATTGCCCAAATAAAGCGCGCGTATAGAAAAGTTTCGAATTTTGCCTACGCTTATAATAACTGTCTAATGTAAAGCCATGAAACCCCAAAAGTTGTATTAAATTAAAGCAAGGCCCTGAGTAAACCGCTTTGCCCCTGTCTAGGATAGAAAGTTTATACAAATTTGAGTTAACGACTACGCCTATCGCTTCAGCAGAGCAATTTATCACGAATCTAGTCCATACACACCTGTGCTATAAACCTGTCTAGAATTTAGATAATGGGCTAAGTCATTCGAGAGGGGAAAATAAAAAAATGAAATAAAAAAAAATCGTATCTAAATCTTATTATTATCACAGTAACGGCCATATAAGTATATTAGTAGTTAGTGTCCATAGTACCTATTAATAAATAATAAAAATAAATACTAAACATAAGTAATAATTTAACGTTTTCTATACCATATATTATGCTATAAGCTATTTGTAGAATATTCAATTTTGATCTCTTGAATCGATCAACGATGTTTTAAACATGTATTTTCTACAAACGTACAACAGCCTTACCAACCCTAAGTTAACGCAATAAGGTTCAAAGTTCTCCAAACTACACGCAAATCAAAAATGATACTGAAGAAAAGACTGTAAGTCTAGACAAGACGAGACAAGACATACTAACCTCAGGTTTTGTTTTTTAAGTGTGTGGATGCATGGAACATGGAGTGTATTGCATAGGAAAGATATACAGTTAAAAATATTTCATGGATTTTAGCGTATGGAGCACAAACATTCCATGCGTCGGTCAATCTCGGATTTATCAGTTAATATTGTTCACAAAAAAAAAAGCTATACGGATCTGTAAGGATAAGTTGTAAATTACATAATTTTAGCTAATAAATAACTTAATTTTTAGGTAGGTATTAGCTAATTTTTGTTAGTAGCAGTGTAGTATTTAACTATTTAAGATCTTTTAAATCACGACCGTTATTTATCAGAGTTATAAGTCCGGACGTGTAAACCCTTATAAGTAGAATTATAAGTCCGGAATACGTGTAAACCCTTATAAGTCCATTTAAATATTACATAGTTACGTCAGAGCGTTATTCACGAGCGTCCCAAATCCCGAAACCAATTCCAGCACGGGAGGTATATTCAAATTAACATGCTCTCTTCTCTGTTCGCAGTATTTGGGGTTGGATCAAAGTGTCGGCGGCGCCTCTCTCCATGTCCTTTTCTATTTTAGCATTTTTCCACTGGATGATAAAGAAGATGGACATATAGGCGGTGCTCTCTACGAATGGTACCGAATTTGTGAAAAGTAACGAGAGTCTGTTGGGCTAATATACCGTCCCCGGTGTCATGCGCTAGCACAGATTAATAAACCTAAGCGCTAGTTCAACTTGTTAGTTGCTGTTTGCCCAATGGAAGGAGAAGATGGTAGATGGTGACACGGTCTGCAGAGCAATTACTATGCTGATCTCTATTTACGTTGACATTCACCAAAAGACTATTAGAATTTTTTTTATGTTTTGAAATTTTTGTCTGTCTATTTGTCTGTCCGGGCTAATCTCCGAAACTACTGGACAGATTTGAATGAAACTTTTTGTGGTGTATAGATACTAAGCCTGGTCAACATCAAAAACAATTTTTATTGAGGGAAAATTGTTCATTCCTACGGGAAATCACAATATTAAAGAAATGAGCATATAGATAGCTGTTGTAATATGTTCAATTACCTTGGGCCCATCACACAGTTGTAACAGATTTAACAGCTCCTTTCTCATGCTCTCGTGCAAGAGTGCTACGTTTAATCTACCTCCTGATAAGTGAGTACTCATTTTTATAAATGTGTGGATTTGGCGTTCTTAAAATTTGTGATTATTTGTCATTTAAAAAAGCTAAAGATCATTATAAATATACTCACGGCTCTGTAGGTATTATATCCACTAGAAATAATGATGTCATAAGTTTACATGCCTTTTATGTTGTGCAGGTAATTGCGGTAGCTCACTTTTTTGCGGACCGTAAAAATAGTAGTACCGACTTCTATATTTATGCAGTGTCTACATATGTACCAAAGAAATCGGTTTCCGGATTCTCCTTTTTCGAATCATTTTATTCTCCATGCCCTTTACGCGAACACTATATTACTTTATTAAAATTTTTATTCATTATATTTGGCTATAATTTCACCTCAGTCACACTTGAACTCGTTAAAGTATTGAAATTTACGAAGCAGCAGTGATTTTAAATTTGATTATTTACGTACGTAATAAGTAGTGCAATTCGAAACAGTGGATGGATTCAGATAATGAATAATATTAAAGAAGTTCATTTAATTTAAAGGTCGGCTGTTTCTTTGAAATATAGTAAAAAGTCCATTAGTTTCAGTGCAATTCCTTAATACGCACATCATTCTAGAACCTGCTGCAGCAGTCGGTATTTCCTGAACCGATACGACCTGCTCTTCAAGAAAATAGCCTATTCTTAATTGATACACTCTACGAATGCGAAGGCACGCGGATCCTTGCTAAACATGACCAAACCTACAATATTTTGTTGTTTAATTGCTAATTGTCACTTGTAATGTGTGCCCAAATATCATCTTACAACTATTAAAGATAATATTTATATAATTCATATAATAAGAATAATAATTCACACAAATACTTACATGAAGCAGCAGCTACTCAAGTCTAGAAGCTTGTTCCCTATTCCTTGCGATAATTGTCATGTGGCTAGGTTAATTTGGTGTGTAAAATCCACACAGATATTAATAATTTTCACTTATTTGCTTGTTCTTAAGAACAATAACCAGCATTATATTATAAAATATTTTTTTTTTTTTTTTTTTTTTTTACCACGATGGTGGCAAAAAAGCATACGACCCACCTGATGGTACGTGGTTACCGTAGCCTATGGACGCTTGCAACACCAGGGGCATCACATGCGCATTGCCGACCCTTTAAAAACCTATTGATTCGCGTATTAAGTATATTTCTTCAACAATATAAAGTACACAGACCTGAAATATAGCATGAGACCGACGTAAAGTGACAGCTGTGCTGTCGCGTTTCGTGCGGTGTGTAAGTAACCGGTGGCCCACGGAGGTACAACATCGAATTTCATTAAATTCCGCCGTGGAACTGTTTATGACAATTTGCACGCTTCATTTATGCGAATTGCGATGTATCAGTGAATTTTGGCGGCCTATGGAGGGGGAGGGGGGGCATAATCTGTATGTGGATGTCTACGGGCGTCGAAAATAAAAATTGACATTTATTTTCTTTAAACAATCTTTAAGTAATTATTCAGCAGCAACAGGTAAAGATATTAAGTTTTAGGTAATTGAAATTGGAATGTGTAACTCTGGATGTAGAAGTGTATTATAATATCCCTAACTTGTAGTGTCATGCCAAGCAATTTGATTTATATGAGAAGTGCTGTTATTGTTGTGGCGTGGAAGAAAAAAATACACTCACCGGAGAACGATCTAGAAACTATTCATGACAAGTCTTCTGCCTTTGTGTTTTATGAGCAACGCATTATGTATGATTTAGTAACTGATGACGCATCGTACCCCTCGCTACCAAGTACAGTACACCCTACCCAATAGCTACACAAGTAAACAACGGCAACTCGTTACAAAATTACATAATATCATGACATGCAAGGACAATATTCGCAATTCCGTAGTACATCCTTCCGTCAAAGAGGCGAATAATGACACGGACTATTACATTACGGCTAGCCATATTGAATCACGTTTAGCGGCGAACACTTTCTGGCGGAGTTTGACCTAGCCGTATTCGATCCGGCTAAGTGTTGACCCGCCGCATTACAAAACGGCCCTGTTTTTCTAAATGGCTAGCCACTAACTTCGCGCCAACGATCGCGATGAAAACGTGGAAGAAGGATATCATATTCGGTGTGAGGAATAGCATGTTATCTGATATACTCAATCCTATATCCAATATCGCACACAGCGGTCCATAAATATAGTGGTTGATGTGATCCACCATCAGGGCTTTCACGGTGGGATGGCAGAGAGGATTTATAGAATTTCTTTTCTAAAAGAAATTTCGATACAAGATTTTTTTTATCTCTTGTTATAGATATAGCTAAGCCTAGGTACCTATCAATTTTAGTTCGGTGACGGGGCAGTAGATACTCGCCTATGCTCGGATATTTTTCGCATATTAGGCAAACGAGTAATAATGATTATTTTTATTTTATATTTATCAAAATGCAAATCTGTATTTATTCAACGACAAACATAGGCTAGTCGAGGCTGTGGTCCGATCATTTAGGTAAGGGATTCTATATAAGGCATTCATAATGAATTTATCCTTTTCGTTTTAATTTTTTGTTGCTATAACCAAAAATATAACTATCTACGTTTAGCGATTTTACAATCATATGATGAACATTAGGTATCTCTCAATATATAATCTTCTATACGCAGTAGATATCAGCAAATTGTAAGCCAGTACAATCTGAGGCCAGTACCTACTTAATGAGCCGTTTAGAAGTTAGCATTTTGTCATGGGAATTAAGTAGTTTCCCGCGGTACAATACAATAAATAGAAAGCAGGGACCACTGGACTGGACTCCGAAGTCCGAACACAACCGCATCGATCCGACACAAACTGGCACTCTGCGATCGTTTCCCTGGTGTCTCGGCACTATAATGGGGCTTTAGTAATTGGGTAAGTCAAGAAATTAAAATTTATAAGAATTATATTCAGTTATATATAAATTCAGTATAAATCTAATGTCGTTGTCTAACAGATATGGCTGAGGCAAATTGTCCGATTCTCGAAAAAGTTGCTTACAGGACGCATGTGACTTGCTACAGATTACTTTGATGCATTGTAGTTAGGTCATGTGGACTCCAATAAAAAAAGACTAACAAGTACATCACTTTACGGTAGTATTATATGAGCGAGAGAGATGAGCATTCATACCTAGAACTTGCGTTTCGGCTTGTGGGTTTAATATAGTTTAATTGGCTTTTTTTTAATAGTATAAAGGGGCAAACGAGCAATCAAATGAATATTTTCGTGACATTTGCATGGGCTATAACTCAGCCGGCAGCGGCTATAGATGGTGGTCGTATGTGGATGCACGCTTGTAGCTAATTCACAAAAGTGGGACATTGAGTGTCCTGCACAAATCCTGAGCCGGACGTATTGATAAGGGTCTCAGAAGCGCTCTTCATCAACCTCCATTACACACTTCAGTGCAGTTTTATCAGAGGCAGGCATCTCTCGTGATAGATGGAAAATGTCAATGTGGTCCGGAATGGGCACCTCACGATTACCCAGCGCAGACAGCAATGACGACTTGCCTGAATACAGAACATACATGTGGGGTTCATAAAAATAAAATTGGTTAGACAGCACTTTTGGTCCCATATTTCAAGAAAAATACGTAGTTCAATGTAGTTGGAGGCTGTCTATCTTTACGAGCACCTGTTACATAACAATGAAGTGATTGATCAACGTTTGTACATATCGCGAATTACTTTGTGGTCTAGAAGTCAGTATGTGGGGAACACGTAGAAATTGGGAACCGTAAGTGGGATTTTACTCTAAAGCATGTTATACCAAATTCAATACGTATTGCCATTGAAAATCATGTGGCGTGTGTCTAGATTGCAAACGTTGATTTATTTATAACGAGCTACAAATAGGCATGTTTTAATAACAGTTTGCAAAAAAAGGTTTTTTTAAAATGATGGATAAATCTAAAATGTCAGTTTAATTGTCTGTAGGGTGAATAAAATTTTAAGAAAAACTCGGATAATATAATTTAAAGTGGTTTTATAAAAATAGATCACTTTTATTTCTCAGTACCTACATGGTATTGAAAACACATGAATTAGAGATCGTAATTGCTCAGGTAAACCACCTTTTTTGCCCATAGGAATCTTAAATAATGTTTCTCTAAATATTTTATACGAAACATCATGGACGTCAATTTCTGTTAGATTTTCTGGAACTGGTCCATTTGTAAATACTGTCAGAAGCACGCGTTGATTACGTATTCTGTCGGCGCTGCACTCATGTTTCAAAAACTTTTACATATCCGAAAAAGAATGCGTTAAATTGTGAATGGTTTGTACGGTTCACAATTTTTCGAAAGTTTATGATCTTGCGAGTTATGTTGTGTGAATATTTTAAGTGTCTACCTGTTGCCGTTGTCAACATCGAGCAAAAACGAGCAAAAAATCATGTTTATTGGATGGGGCCCCCCTTAAATATTCATATTATTTAATTTTTTAGTATTTGTTGTTATAGTGGCAACAGAAATACACATCTGTGAAAATTTCAACTGTCTAACTATCATGCTACTCGCACCCATGAATGTGTACACCCTGTAATGTGTAAATTTAGCGCTGCTTACAATCTTGTTTGGAATGTTTCGGGCAGATTAAACAAACGTTTAAAAACATTTGGTGTTTACCGTTTAGGTATTCGTAGACTACAGCGACAGTCCATTCTACCTTCCTCTCATTTATACTGTCTCATTTCTCCACACCGTTGTCCAAGAGAGGCGCAAATTTGGTCCGCTCGGCTGGAACATACCATATGAGTTCAATTCAGCGGACTGGCTCGCCTCTTGTATGTTCGTGCAGAATCACCTGGATATGTTAGAGCCTTTGCACTATCTCGTACTACTCTTTATACAAAGTACTATCTAGTCATGTTGTAAGTACCTACTGGAGTTTAACAAACACCGTTATCACGCGAATCACTTCATGACAAAATATAACGTGAATCAAACCATGTGCCCGCACGCGACTGCGGCTAGGAGTGGTCGGTGGTGA
>LUGF01041782.1:45196-56395 GCA_001625245.1 Calycopis cecrops
CTTGTTTATCGTGATAAGCTTACGACCGTGACGTGACTATAGATGACCATAGCTAATAAGTTCATTCACCGAGTCCCAACACCACACGTTTTCTTGGATACGCAACATGGATGATAATGTTATCAGTAGGCTATCTACCCAGTCATTTAGATTTTATTATTCTAAACAAATGAATTATAAAGTTTCCAAGTTAAATTTATTAGGTATTTTATCGAGTAAAATATAGCAAAATATTTAAAAATAACTTTTGAATGAAAACCTACGTCACGGAATTTAAAATAAGATTTTTTTCTCTATATTTTACAGTGTAACAACAAAATACCTACAGCTTCGTCGAATAACCGTGAGTGCTGTAAGGGCGACGAGACTAAGCTTGTCGAAACGGATTCTCTTCTCTCTCGCAAAAAGGATAGATGTTTATAATGATTTATTATTAAATCAATAACATTAGCAGAGAAATCACTTTTTCACACCATAGAAGCTTTTTCTTCTCTCTTGAAATGCCAATGTTTTTAAAATAGGCGCTGACAAAATTAGCCTTTTCTCGTATTTTTACATGTGGGCATAAGGTTTTTTAATAAAAGAACTCGTAAATTAGATTTTCTTTATTATTAAATAATCACATTTCTATCATAACCTAATCGCCAGTGGAACTTGGAAAGTTACCTGCAACAAAAAATAAATAATGAATTAATAAGATGAAAGAGGAAATAATTAGCAGGATTCACATGATATGAAGTTACTTTAATATTTTAATTTATTTATTAAAACATATTAGGAATTTCAGTGTATTCTATAAGTCGAAAACTCTGTAAACAATGACATTTAAATTTTTTTCTTTTAAAATTATAATGTTGTCAATAGGTTATTTTCGAGTTTTAAAAATAAAAGCTTAATGAATGTAATCTTTAATTAATAAGATTTTTAAATACATTATTTAGTGAAATAGTTTGTAAATAATATTTTATTTTAAAATCTAAAGTCACATGACATGAAACGACATATGTGGATTTTCATTTCATTAAAATATTGTTAAGTAGATATGAATTAAGCCAACATAAACTTTAAAACCTTAAAAAAATAAACAATTCATCAACGGGTGGTGAACATAGCTCGAATATCGACACGACTCATCAAAATGACTCGTTGTCGTCTATGAAGCAGTTGTTTTTAAAGTTGAATGTAAACATATAATAAATTCAGGTAGAGGTTGGAAAATTTTTAAGTAATGAATAGCCTAAATCAATTTGACAAATTTTGTGTTCATAGGAATACAAAATTTGTTGAAAAATATTTATTATGCCCATAGACGGTCACTATTCAGCTTCAGGTCAGCTTGTGTGCTTATGGATTGCACGGGAGTAGCAGCATTACGAACGTCCTACCTAGGAAACCCCCCACTCTCCAGATGGCATGTGCCAATGACAAGAAACTGATAGGCTTCCTGTAGGATCTGAACTGGAAATGACGTGTGGAGAAAGACGAAAAGGTCCACTCACACACAAAATAGGCTCAACAGCATCAAGATGTGGAAACGGCCTGGGCACAAGTAACAAGTATGCCCACAGACATCTGCATTTTTTTTTGCAGAACTGTTGCTCCCCATCTTGCTTTTCTTCACTTTACGACAGCACAATGTAAGCAAGAGGTACCCAATACGGCCCCAATGCAGCATTGCAGTACCAGTATTTGTCACATCAAGCAGTAATGTTCTATTTTGTAAAGCAATGGAATAGGCATAAGTGTTATAATGATGGCATGATGTTACTGGTCCTTTGTCCCCAAAGGCATAATTAGCGAAAAAAATATATTACTTCTTAAGAAGTTGATGACGACAGATGAGGAAAGGAGCGCTGAGACCAGAACCGAGGAACACCATGAAGAGCAGAGTCAGCTTGTAGCGGTTGTGGATGTCAAATGGCAGATTCTGAAATATTTAAATAAAAACTGAAGACAACATCCTATTCATATTTAAAAATGAATATTATTTTCGAAATGTAAAAAAAGACAGTTTAAAATAATTATGTATTGATGACAGTTATTGATTTATTTTAATTTACGTAATAAACCTACTAATGTAACATTTGATTTCAGAATGATTTATAATAATAAATTGTATTAGAATTTACATAGAATCGCAGCAAGATAAAAAATAAATAGAACAAGTAACGCGGTTATGTAATGTTTTGAATTTAGAACATACCTCGCCAGGAACTCCACCGTGGGAATGATTTCTTACTAAATTGGTCATCACATTCCGACGAAGATTGTTTGAAACGCGTGCAAGAGGTCCTAACATGATTATAGATTTGATATATACTCCTATAAACTCCCAATCCACCTAGATTAAATCGATTCTCAGATGTTTTATCCAAAAACCAAATGGAACGAGATCACTTGACGTATCTTTTTTTTAACTTGGTGTTGATTATGTATGCGTTCAGCATTCGTAAATGTTAAAATTACATTCATTTAATATTTTAAATAGTCGAAAATAAAACTACAGAATGTTTAAATTAAGTTAATATATTTTTATTTTAAGCTACATAATTAAAGCAAGTTTTGTTATTATTTTCACTCTTCAGATTTTACCTGTAAACAAAATAATATTTTAAAAAAACAATGACTTACTTGCAAAACTACAAACCACTACTTAGTTGTTACTTTTTATCATAGTTCCACCTAGATCATGTCTATACTGAGTTTAAATATGTATATTGTTTAAGGACATACCTATCTACATATATTTTAATAAAAAGTTTGTTAAACAGCTCCGTTCTTTGCAATGTTGCTTATTATTTCCATGTGATGTAATGGGTGGGTAACTGTATTGTGTTTTGCCTAAATAAATCCTTTCGTCAGCACGAAAAAGTAGAATGAAACTGATGTTAGCTTCTCAAAAAACATTATTCATTAGAATAATTCATAACAGTTTTCCTGTGCCTAAGTAGATTGTGTGTAGTGACTGGATTGGAATAATAAAATAATAATGTTAAAATATGCAATGAATAATATTCCTAGAAAAAGCGCCATCTATTGATGGAGTTGGCGAAATGCCATTTTTTAGATGTTCTATCGATTGATGTTTTTTTTTTATGGTATAGGGGGGCAAACGAGCAGTTGTAGCCATTTTGATGACTACCGACGCCCATAGACATCTGCATAAAGACTATACAGATGCGCTGCCCCCCCTTTCTCCTCCCACCTCCATGGGCCACCGGCTACTTACACACCGCACGAAACGCGACAGCACAGCTGTCACTTCACGCCGGTCTCGTGTAAGCGAGAGGTACCTCCACGGTCGTGCCAGCCCAGTTCGGCTACATGCAAGCATAACTTACATGTTACTGGAGATAACATTTTGACGTACTATTATCTCATAAGGATTATATCAAAATTCTATTTCCATTAGCCAAATTAATTTACCAATAGAATATAGAAAGTAGCTATTACCTACAAGTACGATTTATTCTGTCCTTTTGAAGAGAATTCAGATTCTGATATTTGTCATGAATTTCAGCTTGACTCTTTTTACTCCTTCCTAATAAGGTCATTACAGACTTAAGGGCAGACGGACAGACAGACAGACAGACAACATAGTCATCACGGCATAGCACGGGTCGACTAGAAATTTATGCTGATTATTGTGATGCATGTTTTATAGGGAAAAAGCTTCTTGACTGCCACGATAACTTGTGGCTTAAATGTGAACCTTATGCTAGCAAATTTCTGTTTGCACGTACGATATGACATAATATGTCAACATGTCATTATCATTGTCTTTTTCGTGTTTTGCTAGCACTTAATTCTATATATAATCACTAGGGCGCGTTACATTCGGCAAAATCACTGCCTCCGTGTGTGCACGGTCCTTAGAGAAGCATTAATTTATTCTTTGATTTATAGCTTGTGTTTAAACTGTGTATGAAAAAAACTGCACAGTACGATTCCGATATGTGCAGTTGTGCCACGAGAGTATCGTTCTAGCGGGAGTTACCTACGTGCGTTACAACTTATCTAAGTTGACAAACTTATATTTCACGGCCCCCTGCATACATTTTGTATGAAACTTAGTGGACAGTGTCAAATGTTCTTTTATTCGGTGGGGACAGAGACATTGAGATCACATTGTGTGAAAATTTCAACTGTCAGGTGATCACGGTCCATGAGACCATAAGCCTGGTGACTGACGGACAGACGGACAGACGGACAATCTTTAAGTACAGTCCTATCCTCCTTATTATTACTCCTATTAATCCTAAAGATTGTTCGGTAAATGTAATCCTAAAAATGATAGAGGTTGCGAGACATTGCTGTCGCGGTACCCTATACTTCTCTAGTAGTATGGCAATACCACTACTAATTACAGAGAGAACGGGGCTTCATCTCCTCGAAAGCATTTGAGATCCTAGGTTAGATGACAAGCGCTATACTAAAAACATGCCAGGAGGAGTATGGACGGGATTGACGACAGAATCACAGAAGTGATAACTTGTTACAATTATTGGTTAACAATTTTATAACAAGTTGTCAAGAAAGAAAAATTGCATTTAGTTATAGCACTTGTACGAGTTATAGCTCCATTTTTCAGTGCTAACTGCTACCATGTTGCTGACGTGAACTCATAATATTTCTCCCTGTCCGAACTCTTAACGCCGCTAAAGAAGTTTTTGTTTGATTAGTGTATAGCCAAGGAAATGGACAAACCAGGTCTTTGCTATGCTTATGATACCTTACATTATGACTGCCATCACACGCCACCTCCACGCTGCGCCGTATGGGTCATAGGAGGCGTAATACAGAAATATAATATAAACTAGTGTCACTGGGCGTGCAACAATCGCCGTGTTTATTGGTCGTCTTCGGTTTTCCGTGCAGATTATTGTTATGTCCATAAACACATACTTTAAAATCAGCTGTTACCAGAGGCGGCTCTTCAACTAGTAGCGCCGGTGTGCAATCACTACCCTGGCGCCCTTTTATAGCTAAATTCGCGGTCAACATTGTACATTACTGACAAGACGATCGACTAAATTACGACCTTCGCTTGTGACTACGTGACTTTTGAGATAATCAGTTTTTTTCCTCTTAGAGTGACTGTAAAAGCACATTACTTTTACACGCGCAACAACGCTATGTAATTTATATGAATTTTCAATTAAAAAAGTAACTTACTTCTTCTTAATCTGATGCAGCATGATGAGGAACGGCGCTATCAGCCCGGAGCCGGTGAACAGGAAGAAGTTGATGGTGAACCGGGTCTTGTTGGCGATGGTGAAGGGGAGGTTCTGGAACACGGGGGAGTGTGGATCAATTGATAATTCCAGTGGCGTAGCATCTGTGTCGCAGTATCCAGCTCCATAAGTTATCACGCAAAGAAAATTTCTGGCAAACTCTATGGGACGACAATAGATGGCGTAACAATATGGTGGCGAGTTTAGATGAAGTATAAACGGGAGTATGCATAACGTAATGTGGCGAGAGTCACAACACTAGCTCGCGTTAGCCCCAGGTCCTAGAACAGTACACACAGGTGGAACGTAATGTGCAATGGCTAGGAGATGGAGGGGGCCCATCAGTGGCGTAACGTGCTCTGGCGGGGCCCAGTATAAAAATTGGTTTGGGGCCCTTATGAAGGGTAAAGATTTCTCTCAAAAGGAAAATTAAATGTTTGTTTACGCACGTTGGGGGCCCCGCGACATGGGGCCCCGTATAATTGATACGGCGGATACGGCGGTGGCTACGCTCCTGGATAAGTCATAAATAGTAGCCGGCTGCATGCATGCATGCTGCGTTTCGTTCGTGTTTCATTGTCGTAGATTCATGGAGGGGGAGGAGACAGGAGGGCAATGCATCTGTATAACCTCTATGCGGAGTTCTTGAAAAAAATTCCTCTGGCTAAACTGTTGCTCCTATTGATCTGATTTTGTTGTGTAGCCTGGAAATGGCTCACTAGATATTAAGTACTACTCACTAGATATTAAGTATTAGTGAATTAATATTACTAACGTAGTAGTAACAACTCATTGTTTAACACCTCCCGCTTTTATCAACTTTGTATATCTAGTTTCCTTGTTGCTATGTTCGGTGAATATCGGTCAAGTAGTCTATAGAGAACTATTTCCTTATTGAGTAGAGGCCTTCAAATTTCATTTATATAGTTAGTATTTGGGGTAAAACGAGCACATGGCTTTTGGCGACTACCGTCATTAATTAGGGTAGAGGGTAAGGAGACGCGTTGCCGTCCCATACCCCATGCTACTTAATGAGTCACCGACTCAATATGCACGAAACACAACAGTAAAACCAGGTTGCAGAAGTCCTGAGGGAAATGTGGGACACAAGAGTCCAGAAGCGGCTTCCCTTGCTCATTAATTCCCAGTGCTGTTCTCCAATGGAGAAGCTATGGGAAAGTGATTGCATTTCTTCGATTCCACCAGGAGCCCATGAGGACTCATTACTTCTAAAACAAAGTCTCCAATGTGCTGGAACACATCACACCGAGCGTGACCAGCTAGAGTCTTCGTGAGAGGCGACTACTTTAATAAACCTTTGCTCTCCGACCCTTTCTATGGCGATAGTTTGTGGCGCTTTCGCGTTAAAACTGCTGGGCTTCCATACGCGAACGGCCTCTTTCTTGAGTCGTTGGGCGCTTTTCGCAAGAGTCAGCTGCATTCCACCTGCTGCCCAGCATGGCACCAATTAATGCTGGGGCCTGGTAGCGAGATATCTGAGCCTATTCTCCATTTCTATCCACCGATAGGTAATAAGGTCGGCACCCCTAAGTCCCAGGGGATGCTACCCGCCAGGACGCACGCCGCATCCATTGAGGCCCTTCTATTATAACGGCGAACCTCCCGAATGGCCAGGATTCGCTTGAGTAGATCTCCGCACATATCGGTTAGTATACATCATTTTATTATATTCTTATCGTGGTCTCCCTACCTTCTATATACCTAATGTGCTTAGGTCTCTACTGAAAACAGTTGAAACCAAATTAATTTTATTTAAGTTTTATTTTCGTGTTATTTTATTTTATTTATGTATTATTATATATAACACACCACAACACTTTGTGTGTTTTATTCACTTTATTTCAATCATAGACTTAATATTCAATGTTTTGTTTTTATTTGTTTTAATTAATTCACATTTGTCATTGGTATACAAGGGACATCAGTAAAGCTGGTTGTTGGTTTGTTGGTTTGTTACAAACCGGTATCTGGCAAGATATCATTATATCAACTTGTGCCGAATTCAACCGATTTGGTGCATCCTTGAGACAAGATCTGCCTATATTTTATACTAGCTGGTGCCAGAGACTTCGTTCGCGTAGCGTAGTTCTATATAATAAAAGTTTCTTTAAAATTTTCAGACCCGTCGGGTAAAGTATAATTACTGAATTTCCCGTAGGAATGAGCGATTTTTCCGCAAAAAAAGTATTCTATATGTTGACCAGGTTATAAACCACAAAAAACTTCATTCGAATCCGTCCTGTTGTTTCGAAGATTATCCTGGACATACAGTCAAACAGGCAGACAAAAAAAAATATTAAAATGTTCTAATACTATTTTAACATCGCCCCTGATAATTTTTTCGTAAATATTTATGTACAGACACATGGAATTCACTGTTTTATTAGGTATATGTATAGATATAAACTGTGCCAGTATCTATATTTAATTAATACTACTTATATTAATAAGTACTTATATACTATTTGTATTCCGAATATTACTTTATATCGTTCTATTTTAGACGCTTTCGGATACCTACTGTGCTTTCGTTGTGAGTAGAAATTTATGATTTCATTGTTTTCTTTTTACTTATCATAGTGACTGTGTCATAGCTTGTAACAGTGAGGCCAGTCGCAAATATTTGAGAACATTCGTTATACCGAGGCAGGTACTAGCACTGCACCGAGCCTAGATATCATACAGCCTAGAAACATAGAGCCTAGAAGACTAGAGGGAAATCATGGCAAAATTTCAATATTATATCATCTACAATCCGCAGTGCATATCATCAGAATCTAGATCATCTATGGCGTCGCATTTCGTGCTGTTTAAGTTATCGGTGGTCCATTGGGGGAGGAAGGCAGCACGTCCGCAGTCCGCACGTCAGTTGTGCCGATGTCTATGGGCATCGGTAGTCAACAAAAGGTTTTGAGTCCTCATTTGCTCCAAATATTAGGTAAGTAAGGGGTAGCAGACGATAGGTGGCAGTAAACAATCTGTCTCAATCTTTCCTTAGCTCACAACTAATTGTTTGTGTTAGAGAACAATGGCGTCGTGTGATAACATTAAGTTCATCGGACGAGTGTATTAGGCGCCCTTTGATTGCCCCATAAAATGACCCCAGCTGCCATAAAACCAACAAGCAGTAGGTTTAATTGTATTAATCACGCGAGGACAAGGAAAACACATTACAAATATTAGTTATATGTTATTTTCAGTCTTATTTATCCAACGGGATGTTGTTGCGAATATTATTAGCACGGGGAAACTTTTTAGGGGCAGGCGGGGGCAGACAATGTGCCTATAAAACTTCGAAAGTAGGGGAGAGGGTACAAAAATTATGGACTTACAACTTTCAAGAATTTGCATTAGAAGTAGAGCCTGGTAAATTCAGCGTAACTAATAAATAATGTTTGAGGACCATGGATTTATATGATGGGCCCTCTTTCTTAATTCAAAGCCCTCTATCAATGAATATTAAGGTCCTCCTGCGCACAACTGAGGCATGCTCTCTCGATACGATTGTACCTACAACCAAAAAAAAGTATTTTCGCTTTTAGTCTGGTGTTTTAGAACATAATAATATCGTTTGAAAATAAGGAAAATTTGGGCATAAAAATCTAGATTCTAGAAGCCGTATAGGCCTAGAAGCCGTATCTAATCATATATTTTTATTTTCAATTCGTTATACATTATTTGCCAATTATTGATTTATAAATTAAGTAACAGAAACACGATATTACCAGGAAAACTAGTGGAATTTCAAACGAGACGCTTTGAAACAACAATGCCATATTAGCCATACTTTTATTACCGTCGGCTGAGTTTTTGCAGCCTTGAGACCGACTGCACCGGGCGAACCTGTACCTATATCAGGTCGTGTACCCTTTTGACCACAGTTATTCAGGTGCATAATTTAATCATTCTTTTAGGATAAATTTGCAATAAGTTCTTAAGATTTTAATTTCTGATTATGTTATAGAAAGTAAGAAAATTAGATACATAATTGCGGAACACGATGCGATAAAAGTTTTTAAAGGGAAGGAATTCTTAATTTACAATGAGCAGTTGACGATCGTTTGGCAATGTTTATGAAACAAAGATTTACCACGTCCACCGGCATAGCTGACCTATAACAAACATATTCTAGCTCCAGTAACCAAGTATGGTATAAATAAATGTATCATTGGTCGAGTCGCAATCGAACATAAGCATGATTATGTAATAGAAAACTCACCTCCCCCGGAATTCCACCATGAGAGCCGTTTCTGACGATGGTTTTCATCACATTCCTGCCCAGCAGTGTATTCCTCGCTACGGTGTTCAACATTTTTACTTCGATTTACTGAAAGTGTGACACGATCAAATATTCCAGGTTATTGGTAGATTAGATAACGCTGGATAAATACATTTATCGATGGCTACGAGTACGACTGCCCCGTGAGTGATATCTCGAAAGTATGATATAATCCGCTTATTTGAAAAAGTCTTTCGCGCCGTGCCACAACGGCAATGCCATATTTCAATTTGTCGGGGTGTAGCTTGCGGTTTGTTGTGAAATAATGATGAAAATGAAATATTTTCAACAAAATGATGAAAATGAAAACGTTTGTACGTTTCAAAATAAAACGTTAAAATCTAAGACTTGTTTAGGTGTTGTTAAATCTTCAATCAGTGATTGTAAGTAATTGTTAAAATCGCTAGGCCTGAGATTGCTAACGGGGCATTGCATAATGGTCACTATACCTATTACCTATTAGGACTCATAAAGATAGGTCAGTAATGGGTTAACACATTGCCTAACTTTCTAGGTAACTAATCTAATTAATCAAACTATTTATAAAACTTCTACTTTTTTGAAGTTCTTTTTCGCAGGGTGCAGTGTGCACGCATAGTGCTAGGAGCGAATTGGTAAAAAAGCGTAAGAAGATGTTTTCACGTCACCCGCACACGGTCCTCTTCTGACGTACCTACTCGCCGCCTGCCTGCACAACACTGAGCTCTTTTAATATCCTTTATAACTTTATATTTAATTAAAATAACAGCACAACGCGCGCCGGTTCCATAACAGGTTAGGCAGAGAGAGTGCCACAGCCCTCATGTCATGATCCTAGGGATCAGATACAGATCTGTCTTGTTCTGTTAGTTCTCTATTGGAGATGGATATTGAATATGGCCCCGACTTGCCCCTTAGACGTCTCATAGCGCGGAGCAAGAGATAGAGATGCAAGATCGGCCTAAGCGTTTGTCATAGATTCACATCTTATGCGTTTGGCTTGCATCGATGTTTTCTTACAAGTAAAAATGTATTTACAGACAACCCAATTTTTTCTTACACTGAGCCTCGGTACAGTAAATTTTACTAGTTGTAGCTCAGACCCTTTGTATCTCGAAGTAGGTACGTAGATTTGATAACGATGGCTGTATATTAATCAAAATGCTTGAAACGGCAAATTAAAAAAGGGAGAAAAGTAAGTAGATATTATGCTACACGGTTTCACTTGTGTAAAATATCACAAGCAAACCATTACCTAATTATTATTTTTTAGTTATTATGAACTTTTTATATTATTCCAGATCGTAATGTACAGGATTAAAACAACAGCAAGCTCTCAGAAATAAAAGAAATTATAAATGAAAACATTTGTTTTGCGACTTTTGTCTTTTTATGTTCTAAATGTACTGTGGTGATATGTGTACTTAGTTCTATTTTTCATTCGTTTTAAACTGGATTTCAGGACACGAGGCTCTCGCGCGCTTTTAACATTAATACTTAATTGGTAAAACTTTCTCCGTGCCATTAAGATTAGTCTTCTTAATTAAGTACCTATATTGGGAACAAGCTTCTAAACTGCCACTCCAACTAGTGGCTGAAATGTGAACCTTATGTTAGCAAATTTGAGACGACGAAAAACGTGTCATTGTCAGTCTTTTGCTTGGTGTTTGCTAGCACTTAATTCCT
>LUGF01041782.1:56533-81921 GCA_001625245.1 Calycopis cecrops
TCAATTATCGCTCGTGGGGTTTATTAGCGTATTGTATGACTAGAGCCTAGTGAATAGTTCAATTTTTATTTTATTATATGCCTGCGACACATTTACTGAGGCCACATTTCCTAAATATTTTACCAGGCTTGGGACTGGCTACTAAGCAACAAAAACATATAAATCGTATGTTATATTGTTAGCGGTAGTGCCGAATTGGGCTGGTATGCACGACCGGGGAGGTACCTTTCTCTTACACGAGACCGGCGTAAAGTGACAGCTGTGCTGTCGCGTTTCGTGCGGTGTGTAAGTAGCAGGTGGCAGGGGAAGTAGGAGGAGAAAGGAGGGCAGCGAATCTGTATAGCCTCTATGTCAGGGTTTCTTTGTAATGGTTTTTTAAGCGATTCAACTATGAAAAACTTACTTGAATCGTTTTCCTTTCTATATCTTGTAGAAATAAGCGATGCTGCTTTATGATTTAAAATTAATAGAATAGAATAGAAATAAATTTATTCAATGCTCCATAAAACAACAACAGACAAAATGCAGCACAAAATATAAATACATATAACAAAAAGACAAAAAAAGGACAATTTAAATACCTACTTATTGAACAAAAAAAAAACAATTCAAGTCCTTGTTACATATTATGCATGCACAGTGATGCAGTGTGAGGAGCACTGAAAGGACGTCACTCGGCATAAGACGGAGAATTTAGGTTCTCCGCACCGATTTTCAGTGACGCCCCAAGGTAAGACGGTAGGCAGTGATGAATTCAATGATACATGGTTGCAATATAAAGATAAATTTAGTAAATAATTATGTAGTCATATTAGTTATTATAAATATAATGTTAATAAAATAAATATTATCGTTTTAATAACGTTACGTAGAGAGGTCAGAAGAAGAATTAAGAACGTAAATTATACTTTACACTCGGTGAATGAGGCTACAGTATTCTCCGGTAGGTGTTTTAGTAGATGTTAGATTTTATTTATATTTTATTAAAAACCCTATCAACTGCTAATCGAGTGGACGTGGGGTCCATAAACAAATGAAGTCTTCTTCGCCAGCTTTGCTATATATTATGGCCGCACCTCACGCTCGGACGAGGGACTCGGGCTGTCGTCTTGGCGAGTGATGCCTAGAATAAAATCTGAAAAATTGTAGAGAGAAGAAACTAGTATTCTATCCTGTTTACGTGAAAATTCAACTTTTAGCATCGACTTTTATACATTGTCTACACGACCGGATGGGCATACCCATTCACATCCAACGTAAACCCGTCCGTGTAACTATACTATAAAGTCCGTTCCAGAGTTAATTTTTCCTTTGAAAACCCTTGCCAAAGTACTTCACACACAAAGGGTTGGTGCAAAAATTTTTGGTTAATCCTTTTTTTATGTAACATCGGATTTCAAATATAAAATATTTAATCATGTTATGTAAGAAACTGTAAGATTTACCTAATGCTAAAACTTTACTTACATTTTTAGGCGCAGTCAAGTTGTTCCAAATATCGTTTCTTTTTATACATTATCTACCTACCTACCTATTTGAAGACCTGTTTGTTATTGTTTTGATCTATCAAAAGTTCTCTAAAATGTAAATATATTTTCGTAATAGCTTTAGATCTTTTATTTTACTAAATATTTAATAATCAAGTGGTTTAATTTATCAAATAATTTAAAATTTTGAATTTTTGCAGTCATTTTTGTCAAATTTATTTTAATGGTAACATTTACGTATGTGCCATTAAAAATCAGTCGGCCACGCTTGCCACAAAAATCATTTCGGGCGGTCCTTCACACATATCCTTCAGTTTCTTTTAATTCCAATATTACTGTAAATATATATATTCAGAAGCAAAAAAGGACCAATTCACGTTTTTAAATTTACAATGGCTGATCTAGATGATTTTTTCGCGAAGAAAGATCGTAAAAAGTCAAAGTCAAAAAAGTTTGCCACCACTGATGAACTCGCAAAAAAAATGGAAGATACAAAACAAAAACCTGATGTTAAACCGAAAAAAGAACGTCCTATACAGGAAGGAGAAGAACCTGGGCGTGCAGGAGTAAGTTATTTTCCAAGTGTACCCTTGATACTTCTCGTATACGTCAAAAGCAGGTGTTCAACTGTCGAGTGACGATATATTACAATAGAATCGGTCTTCCTTGTCCTAATTTGTGTATAATGCGACATGTTCAAATTATATGACACAGTGTTCATGTATAATTTATTTGACCTCCTTCTCACGGTACTATGACACTCCCTGTCGTCCCATATACAGGTTAAGCAATTACATGGTGTTTTGAGTACATACGTCATAGTGATTTATAGACTAGAAAAAAAAGTACTTAACTTCTTTACTTCTATCTGTATCCATCTTTTTGCAGCTAACAAACACCCCCTTTTAATTTGTATCAGTAGACTTTACAAAACTAATTTATGTTGTTACAGCTGTTTATTTGTTTTGTATATTTGAAATTGTGCTGGTCACTTTGAATTATGAAAATTTTACAGCTATAAAACTATACTAAAATAATCTGACAAAGCAAATTCTATCATAGCATTAGAGCACTGTTTTTTGATAAAGATTACACTTGATATTAGGTCTCATACTTTAATACAAATATTGTCCATTGACCACAAATCATTTTTTTTAAGTCTGCTAGTCTCATTATAAAGCCCTATGCACACTTCATTGTTTTCTTCATGCTCTAAATATTTCTACCTCTCGTTTCACTCGTTGTTAAAGTATAATGAACATGGTTTCTTTGTATTTTTAACTATGCTTAATTTAAAACAAATAACATACATCATAAAAACTCCTGATAACAATATTTATCAGTTAGTAATTTTCTTTGAAATATTTACCATTGTAGAAGATTTGAGATGTAGAAGATTTTTTTATAATTCAAGGCTTATAACTGAACAAAACTAAAATAATATTTGTTGTATTCATGTTAGTTTTAGTTTTCACTTCAAACTGCATTAGTGAATTGCATTCATACTTTTGCATTGTTGATTATTAAATGATTTGGGGACTGAAAAACTGCAACTTACTTTGAAATCAAGAAATTTCTTTACATATTTTTTGTTAGGTATGAGTGAAAATAGTCCTGTACCCTGAGTATATAATAATAACCAATTGCTGTAATCCTGTATATTGTTTTACGTGAAAATGGCATGTTATATTATTGAAGCTGTAATGTACATCTGCGTGTATATCCTATGTTGATAACACTTGTTTATATTTTCACAGGAAGATGAAGAATGGAAGGACTATGAAGAGCCTGTAAAAGACTACACAGGTCTCAAAATTCAAGTACTGCAAGGTGGAGCTGGTGTTCCCGAATCAGGGCGGGATACAACCACAGAGGACTCAACAACAGACGTCACTAAAGTAAAAGGACCTTGGAACAAGCCTGTCAGTATTAATATTGTGTTTTCTTGTATTTTTTTCGCTACATGCCAATTGAGACTGAGGTGAAATATACATTACTTGTGCAACTCCTTATAATTGTTATTTGTTTTTACTTATATATTATGTATTTGCTCTTCTGAGGGGAGGCTTCCTACTTTTTTAACATGAAGAACTATTATATATTTTACAGTGTAGTAAGAGGTAGAGTGCCATACTGATGGTGCGAGGTAGTTCCTTGCTGCATTGCAAGTTGCTCATACAATACCACCACTAAGTGACAGTACGGTTGTGAGTTTCCGGTGGCCCATTGGAAGGAAAATTGTGAAGAAGGGCAACACATGTACTCTGTACTATAAAACAAAAAAAAAACAGTTATACATAATATTATGTCTAGTGTAGCAGTAGTCACTAAATGGCTCTTGATGCTCATTTGCCCCCTTATCAGGTTTAGTTGCCATAGTCAGGTTTATTCTATGGCATTAAACCTGATAAGGGGTCTTTTATTTTAATTCTTTAAATAACAGGAATGTTCATCTGACAGAATACAACATGATATTAAAAAGAAAAATAGTAAATTCTCTGCCTTACAAACATTTTCTGAGCAACAGAGTTGTCAGCAACTGGAACCCCCAGAAGATGTCATTAGTTCAGAAAGTTTATTTCAAAAACTGATATGATAAGCATTGCACAATGCACATTAAGTACATGTAGGTGAATAAGAATTACAGCTAGTCTATAAACAAATGAATGATAATATCTATACAAATATTATTAAGTTGAAGAGTTAGTATGGTGCTCAGGATCTACTGGTCCAATTTGATTTTTTTTAATGATAGGGTTTTGTGTGTGAAACTGTTATTCTGCTAATTTTTGTATTGCTTGTATTTCTAGGTTGAAGCTGAACAGCCAAAACAAGCTCCACCACCTCCTCCTGAAGAGAAGGCTACTCCCACAGTGTATGTACCACCGTCACAGCGCATTATCACTGATGCTCCAGTCCGTCGTACCCAAGCTGTAAGTATAGTAATATACATACATGCATAGAGATTAAGTTTAATTATTTAAGTCTAAAAAGTATACATGAAATATATGATTACTGAAAAAAAACGTCCAAATGCGAGTTGGACTCGCACACCAAGGGTTCCATACCAACGTGAGACACATACCAACGAAAGGTCTCTGCGACATATTTTATCAGAAAAGAAAATAACTTGGTTTTTCATAGCGTATGTATGAATGACAAAGTTGTATGAGTGTTTTTTGAAAATTTATTAATAATATTATAATAAAACCAATTTTCATTGAAAGTTTCCATTGAGATCTACATCATATATATTTTTATCTAGACAAAATCGTGCCAAGGTTCCTTCCTTAGAGAGGTTCCTTACTGCGTTTTCTTTATATTGTCCGCTTATTAATTTTCATTGAAAGTTTCCATTGAGATCTACATCATATATATTTTTATCTAGACAAAATTGTGCCAAGGTTCCTTCCTTAGAGAGGTTCCTTACTGCGTTTTCTTTATATTGTCCGCTTATTGAGTCTCAATATTTACTGGATAAGACTCGAGACTCAACATTCTTTGTACATTAGTGGGTACATGTCAATGGCGAAGTCACACAACATTAACAATAATAATAGAGAAATCCCAGTAAGGAACCGTAGACTTGGCAAGACTTGGCTAGTTTTTTACATAATGTGTTTGGTGGGATACATGTTACCATGTATGTATATGTATGTAATTATGTATGTACCACCAAATTTTCCAATAATAACAATACAATGTCTGTTGGGTCAGCTACTACGAAATATGTCAAAGTATTTCCAGTAACAAAATCCGTCGACTGATATATTATTAAACAGCTGTTGGTCGTTTTATCCGGCTTGATAGATTTTGAGAAATTTCATAACCACATTGACTTCTGTCGGGTCAGCTAGTCTAGTATATTTGTAACATTTATTGATGCTTCCAGGCCAAGAACGCGCCGGACATACACAACGACGACTACTTCCCGCAGCTGGGGTCGGCCGGCAAGCGCGGCGGCTGGAGCACCGCGGGCTCGGGCCCGCAGCGCGCCGCTCCCGCGGCTGCGCGCCCGCTCGCGCTCGATAACCGCTTCACCGCGCTGCCGCACGATAGCTAGCCAGGTCCTTACTGTTTAATAGACGTGTGGTCTATGGTTAGTCATAGACCATATACTGTACGCTGGATACACATACCGTAGATGATATCTACGCTGACTCACTGACGCCATTCTAGAGTTTAAAAGCTCCATGGACCCCTGTCAAAGAATATTTTAGGAAATAAAAAGCATATGCAGTAGAGGTAGTGCCAAACTGCATCTTAGCATGCATCCAAATCTGGTCAGCACGACCGGGGAGGTATCTCGTGCTTACACGAGACTGGCGTAAAGTGACAGCTGTGCTGTCGCGTTTCGTGCGGTGCGTAAGTAGCCGGTGGCCCATGGAGGTGGAAAGAGAAAGGAGAGCAGCGCATCTGTATAGCCTCTATGTGGATGTCTTTGGACGTCCATAGTAATGAAAATGGCTCCCACTGCTCGTTTGCCCTGTATACCATAAAAAAACATCTACATCCATGAATTAAATATATTAGTATTTACGAGGCTAGGATTGATCATTATTTAATTTAAAATCTGTATGATATTGTCGTTGCATGTGTAAAAGTAACTATGTGTTTTTATACACGTTCAAAAAGAGCATAAACTGATTATTTAAAAAGTCACATAGTTCTTCAGGGTTTTGGTCACCGGCCAAATTTTCAGGTGTGGTTCAATAATACATACGATTTATGAAATAAAAGAAAATAAAAAAATAATTAAATACTATTACTTTATCCCATGTTATAAACATATGTCTTGGTCATCAAGTGGCGTGACTCGCGAGTCGCTATCGGTCGGCGTCACTGACCTTGAGGTCGATACACTACGTTTGCGAACAACGATCGATGTATTTTTAAGGATCATTTCAAATCGATTTTTATTTAACAAAAATTACCATTAGACAATAAAATTTATAACACACCCTTGGAATGATGTTTACTTCCTTAATTTAAAATTTGGCCGGTGACCAAAATGTAACCCTGTATAGCTACAACCTTAAGTCTCTAAATCTTGTAATATATATAATAAGCATTGAAAATCGAAAACTACCAAGAAACACATCAATTTATGCATGCGCACTGACAATATGACTTAGATATCTCAATGGTCAAAATAATCAACCCTTTTTATCCTTCAGGTAAAGGAGCAGTGTCAATAGTGGAACCGTAAAAAAGTGAAGTGTCAGTATGGACTTGTAAGCAAAGCCCGGAGAAAAGCTACTCCCGCATACACTATAATGTCAAACGGAACAATGGCACACTTCTAAAAACTATATAGAAACTATAAGCTTAAGAACAGTTGCGCTTTACTCTGTTATTTGGATGGATATATTAGATGTTTTGTCCCTAATGCAGTTTGATGTTTAGATTGCACGATGTAAACCACAAACTACATTACAGGTGTTCAGATTTTATATCAATGTAAAATGCTTTTCGATTGGCACCACTAATGGCCCATAGACTATAACGGGACAGAGACACAGTGCGTATTAGTCTAATTAGAAAATTATATTTAATTAAATTTAAAAGTCTGTTTCCTAATTAAAGTTTTGATTTAAAATATAACAAAAATTGTCTACACCATTCCCAATCATGCATTTGAGAATTATACAAATAGAATTCAGGTTTTTTTCCTAATTCAATCAAATAGTGTAAAAGGTTTTATATATTATTTATCGTGCATTTCTTTCATTACACATGTGTTAGGGTTCTGTTTCTCTGCGTTCTGGTCTGTCCGATTTCCTGTCTCCGAATTAACTGTTGACTCAGTGCTCCGTATAAAACTTACAATCTTCCTCGTATAAATGTAAATATTATTTAATATCTTGATTTTTTTTCACATCTAGTTTAAATGCATTTAAAACTTGCGTTTAAAACATTGTACATGAGCATCCAATATTTTACATACTCTATATCTCTTTATATGTGTAATACTTTTGCGACAATAAAAAGCTTATTAGAAGGATTTTAAAGTAAAAACAATATATGAGAATAGACAAATGTAAGAAAAAATCAAATTATTATAATATTACCTCGTATTGTTTGTAAAGTATAGTGATGTAGTTATTGATGGGCAAAATTACAGCGGTGTATTGTGGGATACTAAGATACTTCTCATTTGGATGCTTACATTGCCAAAAATAATATTGAAAATCTTAAAAACTTACCGAGAGACCCAAGTTTGCCGGTGAAGAGCTACATCACCGTTCAAGTCACACCACAGGCTCAATAAAAAAAGTGTAACAAGAAGTGTGCGCTGTGTTTGTTATTTTTTACGTTTATATTAAGATTATAACATAATGTGATCACGGACAGGAGGTGACGCCAGCGGTCGACTGGAATTGGTTATATATATCTATAGTTGGTACGCACTTTGGTTACCTCGTGTAAGTTTTGTTGTTGGAAATTATGCAAAATGTTCTACCATGTACCATAGAATAAATTATGTATTTAAATTTACTGTTGTTGTTGGTATCTACCTGCTACCTGTTATTATCTCTGTACCCCTTAGTATTTAGTTCTGCGCCTTCACAATGTCACTGTAAAGTGATAGTGTATTAGAAATTGAAAAATCTCAATTTTTTGGTCCGACCTGAGACCTTACCTCTGTGAAATGTTGAACATGCTTACCACCTGATCACGAGACAGTCATTCATCAGTATTTATACTATGGGCAGAATAGAAATTAGTCATATATGTGCATGGTACGCAAAACAATTATTCATCATCAAAAAGTTTTAATCTGCTGTGAAAAATCAAATAACTTTTCTATTGTGCATTTCATAACACAAATTCCAGTTTGTGCTGTAAGAGGTACCGTTAAGTAACATTTCCAGCCGAATTCTGCCGACATGACCGGGCATCTCTCGCTAACATAACCCACAGCTTTGATATGGCGTTTCGTGCGATTGAGTTTCCGGTGGCCCAATAGAGGAGAGGAAGGCAGCACGGCAATTCACAAGCATAAGAAAGAAAGAAAAACATTTATTCGGACACAATACAAGAGACAACTACGACAGAGTATACACAAGATAACACATAAAAGGTGTACATATTACTTCAATAGCGGTTTTCTCTCGATAACTATTTAGTATATTTTTTCCTCTGCACTGCTGGAGGTCTATAAGGCACATCTGATGTTTTGTGTCGTCGCCTAGTCCCTGGACTAAAAACCGGCGTACGATGTTAACATAGGTGTAAGAAGTTTCGTTTCATCTGCAAAGGGCTCCATCTTATAGAAGATTACAAGTAGACTAAAAAATTGATTTATTACCTACTAGCTGCGCCCCATGGTTTCACCCGCGTAAATTTCGATCCCGTGCAAAATAGAAAATCATCCTATGGTATCCCATAGGAACATTTTTTCGGGATAAAAACTATCCTGTGTTATCCAAGTTACTCTGTGTGTGCCAAATTTCATGAAAATCAGTTCGAAGTAACAAACAAACATACAAACTTTCGCATTTATAATTTTAGTAGGATATTCATCCAGTTGATGTGGCATTGATGGACAAGAGAATGATAGTTCTGAAATATGGTTTTTTTAGCTATAAGAGGGCAAACAAGAAGTCGGACCCATTTTGATGACTACCGACTTCCATACAGGTTAGGTATACAAATGCGTTTGCCCACTTTACTCCTCCCCCCTCCACTGGCCACAGCTAAGCTGCTCACACTCTAAATCTCGAAATGTGACAACACATCTGTCACTTTACACCGGTATCGTGTAAGCCTCTAATACAGGGGTTCTCAACCTTTTCTTGACCAGGGGCCACTTTATAATTCTCGATAGCCGGGACCACAACAATAACATAATAACAGGTATAACAAAAATATCTCTCTTCTCACTCACTGCACGGCAACAAACGGCTCACCGCCCGCTAAATTCAAAATCATTTGCGGACCATATTTTGGCTTCTGCGGACCACTGGTTAGGAACCATTGCTCTAATCCAAAATGTCCTGTCCTGTCTGTCCAGAATGGCAACCGAGTGTGTGATCACTAACGTCCACTGACATCCACAACTCCAGAGTCTTACTGAGAAAAATAGGCTCTTTTTTTTTTAAGGAGGGAGGCAGCTGGTGCAAGAGGATGTAGGAACTTTGAACTTAGCGTGCAGTCTGATTAAATGGAACTGCCCCTATACAATGAAACCATCTATTTTTCTTGTTTAGAAGTGTTCGAATGGAAGAAAGATGGAGGAAAGAATAAGTATAGATACAAAGTGTAGTTTTTGAAGTATAATTCACTATCACACAGATTCATCTCTATTTTAGTTCAATTTCATCCCAAATATCTAATAATAATAATATCTATGGACATATCACACAAGTACCGTAAGGTCTTCTGTTACGAGTACTAAAAACGGAAATATATTTCATGTTTTATCAATTTAAGAAATTTTATAAATTTAATATTTTTATTATATAAATACATGACCAAGGCAGGATTCGAACCCGTGAGCCCTGGCGCAACACGCTCCGCTTATCCGATCCCTGTACTACTGCGCGTATGCGCGCCAGCCTAGTCGTCACAATATATATAATAGGCCTATATCCATTTGGGATGAAAATTTCATAAATTCTCTCATACACACACAAAGGTAGCTCGTAACGTAGCTGTACTACCCTTTCTGCACTTTAGTGCGTTCGGTAGGAAGAGTTTTGTATATTACAAAATGGGCCACGGGATTCCACCGATATTTTGATTCCATTACATTATCAGAATATAGTTGTAATATACTTTTCGACTGGTTCTCATACCCACCGAATATATTTAATAAATATACAGACTTATGATAAGTGGTCAAACCGTTTCGCGGCCTGCGCCGTGTGGCTGGTAAAATAGTTGTAATTTTAATGCATCAGTGCGAAAGTTCACTAAAATTGGTCTAGATTTATAGATGAGCTCGAACACACATCGTGACACGAATCTTTTAATTAAATATATTGTCGAATGACAATAACTTTATAGTTCATACAACTGCCGATTCTTCCGTTGATCCGCAGTCGACTAATCTGCTTTAGTTCGGCGTTTGTTGAGTTGGTATTGAATGGCGATTAATAAAAGGCTGGCCTTTGATTTGATCAAGGCCCAACAACGCCGAAATGATTAAGCAAAACGCCTAAAAACTTATAAGTAGTTGTATGTAACATTACGTAATGTAATATTGTTGAGGGCCAGTCGCAAATTAATCACACGGGTTTCTTCTCTTAGAGAGGCTTTGCTAATTAATGTTTTGTTCCACCTGTGCGTACTTTCCTCTGAACAGAGGCTGGTCCGTGACATTCGTCACCATGTTATTACGTCACTGATCGTCATGCCCAAGATTTTTCCAGGCATTTGCTGCGAAAGTGAATATCGACACAGATGCTGGCAGGTCAGTTCCTACACCATCGTTCCCGTTCTACGCTACACATACACACAACACTGTTTTAAGTCATTGTCTCACGCTTTACACACATTAATCTCGTATAATTAAGTTACAATACCATCCAGGTATTTATATAATTGTGACTTGTAATTTCCTCAAATGAATTTTTTCATGATCTTTAAGATTGCGTTTACGCGCGAATGTCTTCTGGCAAGTGTCACAACTGAACGGCCTCTCACCGGTGTGGACTTTTTGATGCTCGATCAAGTTGTTCTTTGTAGCAAATTTTCTAGTGCACGTGTCACACTGATACGGACTGTCCATAGAGTGTTTCCTCTCGTGTGTCTTCAAATTGCCTTTTAGTGTAAACGTGGCGTTGCAAATCCCACAGCTGAACGGTTTGTCGCCTCTGTGCCCTATAATGTGCTGTCTCAAATTACATTTTGCAGTAAACTGTCTGTTGCAAATGTCGCATGTGAATGGTTTCTCGCCAGAGTGGGTGCTTTTGTGTGCTTCGAAGTTGCTCTTGAACGAGAATCTCCGCTCGCAGATCTCACAAGTATAGCGCTTTTCACTCGTGTGCGTTATCTTGTGGTCGTTCAGATTGTATTTCCTAGAGAACTTGCGGTGACATATATCACAGCTGTATGGTTTTTCGCCTGTGTGCGTTTGTTTGTGAGATTTTAAATGGTATGCCCTTGAAAATTTGCGATTGCACATATCGCAGGCGAACGGTCTGGTGTGTGACTGTTCGTGCTTGTACAATAAACTTCTGTACTTGAACTTGATATTACAAATATAACAGCTAAACCCGCTTCCAGTTTTATGTGTCTTTTCATGTTCCAATATACTATCCCTAAGTTTGCTAAAATAGGGACAAAATCTGCATTTAAATAACGCATTGACTTTCTGTGTGCCGTCAGTTATTCCTCTTGCTGCTTCAGGAATGTACACAGAAGCAAATTCTAATAAGTTGTTTTTCAATTCTTTAATAGTATTGTCAATTTTGTTGTACGGTGTAAGCTCTTCTGGCTCACTTTTCAGTTGGGCTTCAAGATTCTCTCCGCTGATTTCATCATATTTAAGCGGGATATCAGGTACAACTTCGATTTTTACTTCAATAGTGGATGCTTCTGTCCTTTGGTCACAATCTACGAAAGAATTATATAATAGAAATTACGTGCAGAATATAATTATTTAATTTTTTGCAGGCCACCAGATACATACTGCATGAAATGCGACAGGGTAGCTGTCACTTTACTTACCAATATCGTGTAAGCAAGAGGTAGGTACATCCCCGATCATGCTGGCCGGTCAAAACCACTTCCTGTTTTGGCAATTTTGCTGTACAGTGTAATATTTCTTTTGCAAAAATAGTAAACAAAGGATTTCTCATTGACATGATAAAATTATGACAATTATGACATACCATTTATATTTAAAGTTCTGTCTTCAGATCAGTATTACCTTGATTATAAAAAGCATACGAAAACAGCATTACATTTCAAATTGATTGCTTCTACATCAATTTGGATGTATTGTGATTCTTTTTATTACAGCTGTAATATGTTCATATTGTAATGTGGCCAGTAGAATAACATCAGAGCCTCCTGATGTTACTCTAATGAAAGTTTCATCATTCTTATCTTCAGTAATGGGGTGGCTACAACCTTATTCAAGTAGTAAATTGTCCAACAAACTATCTTGTGCCAGGCGGCAGCCTGGCCCAGTAAGTGGTTGGAGTGGCAACTCAAGAACCTTTCATGCAGTAGCCAGCCAATTGACACTTAAGCTTACTGAAAGTAAGAAATGGATAAAGTCTTACCATCTTCACCATAAAACTCTTCCTTTAAATCAATAGGCTCTTCTTTAATTTGCACATAGTGGAATGGTAAAGCCATTTTAGGATCTTATTAATTGGCTCCTATTGGTGTGGGTGGAGCTCTCTCAATTAATTTCACCTAAAATGAGTAGTAATTGTAGGACTATTAACGAGCTGACAGTTTTAGTAAATAAGTATACAATACATTTAAATTTATACTAAACAGTGCATAGTAAATACTAGTAATTTTTTTCTAATATTTAAAATAAAATGTCTATAATAATTGAAGACAATGAAGATATTTAATTAGTTAAACAATATCTCTTTAGCCCGGTTAACATTTATCTTATTAGGTTTTAGTTAAAGATGAGCTATTTTATGACGAATTATTGTACAAACATTGAAGAAACCATGACATAAGATTATTAGTAGCATAAAGTTAGTTAGTTGTTTACTACATTACTTATGTCTGAGGCTCTGCTCATTAAGCGGCATTTGAATTACAAAATATTGTGTCGAGACCACTTGATTTTGTAAGCTTTAATTTATTTTTCTACTATAATAGAAATGCTATTTAATTTTAGCTTAAATGAGAGCTTACCTTAGCATTTGTGATTCAAAACTCATAAATAGCAGTACAATGTCAAATAAAAACCATTGTTCTTATATTCTCACAAAACGAATGTAATATGTATTGAATAATACAAAAAAACTGAAGATAAAATTTGTATTCCTAAATATTTTTCAAATATTTATGTATGATATATTAAATATCAATTCTTCTCCGGGTAATACTCGCTAGCAATACGGCTAGTATATAAGTTTTCTATTAAGTTTTATTAAATTATATTCATCCAAGCATCAAGTACCTTACGACTTTTCACTTTTGTCATCTGTATATCAAAGAGCTGTGTATTTTGAATTTTCAATTCAATTTTGAACATTGGTTGCACGCCAGTTGTCACTGTCACTCAATATCTGTCATTTTACTTATCTTTTTAATTTTGTTATAAGGCTTTGTACGTTTGTTAGGTTTACGTCAATAATATAAAATTATTGTGTTCTTGTAAAATGGGGATATTTGGATGTTTTTTTTTTTTATGGTATAGAGGGGCAAACGAGCAGTTGTCGCCATTTTCATGACTACCGACGCCCATAGACATCGGCATATAGACTATACAGATGCGCTGCCCCCCTTTCTCCTCCCACCTCCATGTTTTTCCAATATTAGGTTGATTACTACATCTCTTTTACAGACTGAAACAACAGAAACATTTTGGATGGACTAACCTGTTAAAACTTTTACTAGATAAATGTAAGTCACCGACGGAGTGGAAGAGATATAAATACGTCACAAGTCAAACGCTAAGGCCGATCGTGTGTCTATCGCTTGCGCCGCATTCTCACGCTTGCATTCGGTGAAACGTGACAATGACTTAGGCTTATTAGAGACAGAAAAAAAATACCATGTAATTTATATCCTATTATTTATTAATAAATTATTATTGTCTAAATAAAACCACCACACCCGGGAGCGTAGGGCCCGTAGCCGTAAGGAGCACCGTAGCGACCTGCGCCGTACGCTCCGTAAGGACCAGCCAGAGCGGGTGCGGCAATGTCTTCTGACAGTATAGCAACTTCTCCGTTACCACAGCCGTATGTGACGACGCCTGCACCGACACTAGGCAGTGCACCTTCCAGACCGACGGTGCCTAAGAATGGAATAGCACCGGCAACTGCTAGAGGACCTTCGATAGCATTTTCAGATGTCACTTTTACGCCGACTGGCGGTATGGGGGAGGCGCTGGTTATAGCCAGCCCCGGTCCATTGGAGGCAGCTAATGAGGAGGCGGCGTAACCCCATTCAGCAGCATAGGGTGCTGCTGCCCAGGGTGCGCCGGCGCACGGGGCTACTGCAGCTGGGTACCCGCCTAACCATTGCGCGGAGATGGTCTGAAACACAAAGAAATTTAATTAATGGTCGTATATACATACATTAGTAATCGTCGCGTCGTATAAGTTTTTTAGCTTTTCTTTTCTAAAATCTTCTAGTAACTTAATATACCCGTTATAGTAGGTGTGCTTCTTTCTAAAAATAGATTGATTTTGTAACAAATTTTTTGTATTGTTGTGTAACAGATTTGACAATTTACTTTTGAAGAGCACAAGAGTTGATCAGCGTTTACAATATAGCCCACTGCATGTCAGCACAAATTTACTGCTGACATTGCTTTTGCATCAGCATTATAAAATACTTCGCACAGCGTCTAAACATAATCAAACTGATATAATATGTAGACAATTGTTTTTCATAACAACATAGGTACCTAATTGTTACGTTACGATGTTGATTAAATCTGAAAATAGTCACGAAATGAGTCATCTCGCATTTAGTCATCGTCGAAGAACAGCAGCGCTCATGTCTTTTCGTTTTTTTTGAATATCTTGTATTGGTAGTCAATTACACAAGGCAGTGAACCTTAGCGAAATTTCGTTTCTATAATTTCTATAAGTACATATGATTCTGATCGAGCAAATGAAAATATTTTACCTGGATGAGGAGAGCTTGCGCGCAAAATATTACAGTCTTGTACATGATTGTCTTTTCTTCAATTTACTCGATAATGTTTTAAATACTTTCACGTACGTTTATATACTACTGCAGTTATCAATTGTGATGTAAATCTATAGTTAAGAAAGTATGAGAACGTGATGTTCTGGAGTTAGGTCAACAGTATCCAAGTTATTATGTCAGTATCACACTTTCGTAAATGTATAATGTTTATGCGATTTCTCTTATCTCTATGTAATTTGTAATGATGTTGTCAATGAGTACCTACAATGGCTAGCGATGTAATGACACTACTTAGTACTTACATCTGGTATGTATGTTGCTAGATTTTTTTTCCATAGCGGGATTTCGCAATTTTTTGAGCCAAATAAGCAGGATCATTAGATCGAAGTGTAATAAACCCGCTATGTTACTCAAATGGAGAAGCACTTATAAATTATTATGCTCTTGTAAAATGTATATATAAATGTAATGAAAAATCACTTGTCTGTCTGTCCCTCTGTAGGATTGACCTTGAATCATGAATTATGACAAAAAATATAAACTTACAGTACAAATTACAAAATTCAAATTTTTAAACAATTTCATCTTTAAAATAAAAAATCAATAAAAAAATGCAATTAATTTAATTTATCTAGTTTTCGACGTCGCACCTGTCGGTAACAATGTCATCTCATATATTATGCGCCCCGCGGTTTTGCTCGCGTAAATTTCGATCCCGTGGAAAATAGAAAATCATCCCATGGCACCCCATAGGAACATTTTTTCGGGATAAAAACTATCCTATGTGTTAATCCAAGTTACCCTCAATGTGTGTGCCAAACTTCACGATAATTGGTTCAGCAGTTTTTGCGTGAAGGAGTAACAAACAAACAAAGAAATAAACAAAGAAATAAACAAACAAACATACAAACTTTCGCATTCATAATATTAGTAGGATTACCAGACGATTCTGGTCGTTGTTTATATGATTCTAAATCGTCTACTTGTAGATCTTCTGCGTCGTCTAAATAATAATAATTTAAACTGAAAATAATAACAAGTATAGCAATTTTCTAGGTAAAGTAGGTTTGCCTGTGCGTTGATATATGTGAATATGAGTCAGGTTTGCCTTATTCAATACAGGTGAACGAAAAATAGGGACAGAACCAATTTCAAGCGGGATATCAAATTTTGAGCTAAAAATGGGGACAATCTCGCCAAAAATTGGACCGTCTGACAACTCTGCTACCTACCATCTGTCTTTTGCGTTGTTTTCATTTTAATATGAGTTGAATGACGAAATAAGTAAAGATGGATCTGATTTAATTTATAACCCAACAAAAATTTGCGTAACCTTATATGGACAATGTCATAATTTTGGTTGTTGCGATTGTGATTGCTATTACGCAGTGATCGATGGCAACCATTGGTCAACGCTGTGGTGTAACTATAGGGTAGTCGGTAAAATACCATTGGGCCAAAGTGACACCGGGTGAGAGATGGAACGTTCACTAGATAAGCTTTTTTTTTTTTTTTATGATATAGGGGGGCAAACGAGCAGTCGGGGCCATTTTCGTGACCACCGACGCCCATAGACATCCGCATAGACTATAGAGGCTATACAGATGCGCTGCCCTCCTTTCTCCTCCCACCTCCATGGGCCACCGGCTACTTACACACCGCTTATCAGTATTGGAATAATGAGGGCGATAGAGTTACGACACTAGGTCAATGTAACTTCGAAGTCAATCAAGCCTCTTAGAAGGTCTACAAATGCTAATAATTGCCTAATAATTGAGATAGTAGTATTCAGCGCCGGATTAAGCTCTGGCTGGGCCCAGGGCTTGGAGATATTGGAGTTGAGAAGGGGCCCTTTTATAGGTACAGAAATGAGCTTAAGTCCCTCAAGCCTCACGGAGATCATGGCTGCAGCTCCCCTAAGCCCCACCTGGATTCCGCGCTGCTCCCATTTTCTGGTTCAAATGGCAACGCTACAGTTTTAGCATTTCCCTCACGCTTCCTGCAATGTTTTAACAAATTTTCGTAAATGGTTGCTGCTGTCGATAAAGAGGCATAGGAGTGGCAGCAGTGAGTTAGTGTGATCACGCTCGATAATAATAAAAAATCGTAACCGGTTCCGTACCAGTAGGTGGTACGGAACCTGAACATGGTATGGTAATGGTAAAATGATCATATTAAGATTCCACCTTTTCCTTTTTTTATAATTAATA
The DNA here is from genome assembly GCA_001625245.1 of Calycopis cecrops. Taxonomy (NCBI): domain Eukaryota; kingdom Metazoa; phylum Arthropoda; class Insecta; order Lepidoptera; family Lycaenidae; genus Calycopis; species Calycopis cecrops. The sequence continues at coordinate 74,040 of LUGF01041782.1, forward strand.
TTCGTAGCTATTCCCTTTGAACTCGTTAGAGTCTAATTCCTAATTTAATTTTGATTTGTAAGTTAGAGCAATTGAAGCAAACTGAGTTATGAAAAGTTGAACTAATAGATATTTTAATTGCTGACTTTCAGAAGCAATTTAACGTATTTGAAAACTGCCAACATTTTAATTTTATTAGAAGGCGCGCGGGAGCAGCGGCGCGCGCTTTCCACCACTAGGCCTTACATATGGTAACGGATGCCAGAGCACATCGCGCCACTTCTTCAGCAACGCGAGAACTCCGGCCTTCAGCCATGGTATCTGCCTTAACATGAAAAGAAGAAAATTGAAGTAGCATAAATAAGGTTTGGAAGGGTGGACGATAAGTAATCGAAAGCCTTGCGCGTGATACGTGTCGATATAGGATCGGAGGTAGCTATTACTTGATTTCTCAGACGCAATATATTAATGAAAAAAAACATGAATAATTGCAATATATCATTTATTCAGAAGTCGTCAGGTTCGATTTAATCAGCAGTTTACAAGATACCGCAGCCGCAGCCTCCGATACCGAGACCAAGAGGACCAACGGCACCGATACCGAGGCCAAGAGGACCGGCACCGAGACCAAGAGCACCAGCACCAAGACCGAGTGGACCAACTCCAAGACCGAGAGGACCAACGGCGCCAATACCGAGGCCAAGAGGACCAGCGGCGATGTCTTCAGCCGTGATGGCGACGGCTCCGTTACCGCAGTTGTAGGCGACGTTACCGGCGCCGGCGGTGGGCAGGACTTCCTCAAGACCGACGGTTCCCAGGAAGGGCAGAGCACCGGCCACGGCGAGGGCTCCTTCGATAGCGTTCTCAGAGGCGACAGAGATGCCGACTGGAGGGATGGCGGAGGCGCTGGAGATGGCGAGTCCGGGGCCGTTGGAGGCGGACAGGGCGCGCGCGGGCCCGGCGATGTTGCCGCATCCACAGCCCGCCGCCAATGGGGCCACACCCCACGGGGCAGCGACTGCGCCGATACCGCCCAGACATTGAGCGGCGATGTTCTGAAACAATAAAATTATTAAAACATTATGAAACGGCGTATATTACTTTCGGTATGTACGGTATATTCCAAATCATATATTTTTCAAAATAGATAAGACAAATCTCATTATATTTGCATTGCTAGTAGTTTACCATACATAGGTGCACAAAATGCAAATTCATTTCCTTATCAAGCAAAAAAAGAATATACTCGGTCTCCATTGAATAATCGCTTCCCTTCAGCAGTTTTTTTAGCATCCGTTTTCTTTTTCTTTTTATTTTTCCGCATATCTATGCCCTGAGCTATTCAAAATTAGAATATAAGCTGTTTTATAAGAAGCTATAATCTCATTAAATCACTAGCTTAAAATGGACTAACGTTATTTTATAAAATAACTATTAAAACGTAGAGTCAAGACTGACCAATTTTCTATCCCTGTGACCAACAAAAGTGTGTCAAATTTGTAATTTTTATTAAACGAATGCAAAGGTATCAACAATCACGTAATTCATATGCAATAGAAGTTACAGGAAAGTATGTTTACCCAGGTAGTTTATCTTTGTGCTAACTGAATAATGCAGATGTGTGGTGTAGAATATTGATGATAACGAATGTTCCTGTTAACAAACCTGGATGAGGAGCGCCTGAGCGCAGATGACGAGAAGAGCCTTGGCGACCATGTTTGTTCTTGCACGAGTTGACAATGTCACCACAGTCAGTCAGAATGTTTTTATATTGTTTGCGGTAAACAGTTATCACTGTGGTGTAGCAACGCTGTCTCCAGTAACAATGCGTGAAGATGTCGTCAGGTGTATTTATTGATGTCCTTTTTTAATATCAGCGGATTTTTTGTCATCATAATCCTATCGGAGTACAAGTTTACATATATCCTGATACTTTATGATACGAATATTAAACACTCTGGTATAGTTTATAAAAATATAGTATTGATTAAAAATGGTGGCATGAGTGAAGCAAGGCAAGTATTTAAGGATCGGTACTAATTTCACTTGGATCTCTCTGCCTACGAATCTGGAGTGAGGATGCCGCTAAATTACTGTTTACTAACTTTTACATTCTGAAGACTGGCCTTATGACAGACGGGACATAGTGAAAATGTTAGTAGAAAGGAGGCCATATCTTTCCTCCCGAAGATGCTGCCACGTTGCCGTGGTGGTAGGGCTTGCGTGCCTTTGTCCCCAAGGCTACGCCGAAGAGGGCTACCCATACCGAACACGCTGGGGGAAGAGGCCAGATCGAGAGCAGCTCAGCCGAGGAGTCCTCCACCCGTCCCTCTGATTCAGCAGACGGTGGCGTGGATTGGGAGGACTGGCGGGTCCGATTCAGACGCATTGTTAGCGTGCTCCTTTGGAGTACTGGGGCCAGGTGTCTAGATGGAAACCTGACCCCATTGCATGGTTCCAACGACGTAGTGGGGACTGTTTAGAGGTAGCCGGATAGTCTTTAAGGAGGAGAAATCTGGCCTTTTCGCTGAGGCCAGCCTGTCGCTTGAGGGATCTTGTTGCCTGCAGATCCCTGAACCTCCAATAATAGCAGCTGAAGGCACCCGCAGGGGTTTAGTCGGTATGACACTAAGTGTTGAGTCCAACATAGGTTTAGGGGCCACCCGGGCTCCTAGGTATAATATACCCTGGTATAATACTTACGTAAATGTTATTCCCCTGCGTCAATAAAAGACAGGTGAATAGTCTGGAATTATTATCTTGCCTTATATTTTTAGTTTAAAGGACCTACCTGATGATCTTAAAATATAATGCACTAATCCGTGTTGTTATTATATCACATAGCATGACGCAACTTTCTTTATAGTTGCTATATACTGAAAAACTGATTGACATTTTCGCTAGTATAAAGAAATACGTGCTCTCTTTAGATTTGATAAGTCCTTTCTTAAAAAAATAATATAAATATAGTGGAGTTAGTACAGAGATCATTGTGTACTCAAGGCACTCTAAACAAACATGTCTTCCTTCGCACTCCTCGTCCTCGCCGTGCAAGCTTGCTTGCTCCAGGTAAACATTAAATATTACAACTAACTGATCGACTAAACGTCTTAAGCGCAACGTCAATGATTAGTTTTTAAAGACGTTATTGAAATTAATGAACGTATTTGTGTTCCAGAATGTGTACAGCCAGATCATCGGAGCAGGCATCGGCGGCTGCGGCTGCGGCGCCGGGATAGCCGGTCCTCTCGGTCTGGGTATTGCTGGTCCTCTGGGCGTTGCTGGTCCTGTTGGTCTCGGCGCGGTTGGTCCTCTCGGTCTCGGCGCGGTTGGCCCTCTCGGTGTCGGTATCGCCGGTCCCGCCTACGGAGGTGTAGGAATCGGTGAGGTGGCCGTCGCCGGAGAACTGGGAGTCGCCGGCGCCACCGCTGTCGCTGGTCAAGTGCCCATCCTCGGTGCTGTTGAATTCGGCGGCGTAGTGCCCGCTGCTGGCGCCGTCTCCATCGCTGGCAGCTGCGCTTGCGGCTGCAACGGTCTCGCTGGACCCTGGATTTTGTAAATGACTTGATGAACTTGACTTTGAAGATATCGACCTTATAATATAACTGAATCTGCTCATTAATGATTTTGTATTATTTTTATCCAAGACCAAATTAATAAGACTAGTGTAGCAGATGTAGCAGATCATACATCTGCTACACCAGTCTTATCATATCCATCGCAATCGTATATTCATTTTAGTAAGAGGTAGTGCCACACTGCATGCTTGCATGCAGTCGAATTGGGCCGGCACGACCGGGGAGGTACCTCTCGCTTACACGAGACTGGCGTAAAGTGACAGCTGTGCTGTCGCGTTTCGTGCGGTGTGTAAGTAGCCGGTGGCCCAAGGAGGTGGGAGGAGAAAGAATGGCAGCGCATCTGTATAGCCTCTATGCGGATGTTTGTGGGCGTCGGTAGTCATGAAAATGGCTCCGGCTGCTCGTTTGCCCTCCTATATCATAAAAAAAAGGTACTTCTGTGATTGCAGTTTTTATAGCACAACAGTTTGAACGAGCATTAGGAGCTTTTCGTTAATGAACGACATCTGTTCACATCCGCATGGTTAGTGGTTAACACAAAACCCATCCAGTGAGCTATATATATATATATATGCTATACTAATATTATAAACAGGAAAGATTTGATTGTGTGTGTGTTAGTATTAAACGAATAGGCTCCGAAAGTACTGGCCCGATTTCAAAAATTATTTCACCAGCTAGCTTCCGCCCGCGGCTTCGCCCGCGTGGATTTCGGACTTTAAAAATGATTCAAAAATTTAACTTATTATGTTATTCTGATATGAAATGAAAATGAATGTACAGTGCAACCGTACAGAGCACAACACCAATAAATGAACTTTTTGCCGTACCTACTGTGAAGCGTTTTTCGTGGCATGGCAGGTCGACGTACATTACAGCGACAGTTCTAACAGTCAACCTGATATTGGATAACATATGCAGCAATATCTACATCATCTGCATTGAGAATCTACAACAAAACTCCATTGAGATTAATACGATCTTAACTCTAACAGAAAATAGCAGCATCAAAGCTGAAGCTGGACATTCATCCCTACGCCGCAATATGTTCCGTACTGGCAGCAGCCGTAGCAGCACTACTAGCCGATCGCACCGGCCGGCTCGGTCCGGACGACAATACTTCAACGTGCCACCAGTGATCCATGTGTTAGTATAAATGATGTGTGTGTGTTAGTGAGATAAGCAATAAACCAGATCTTTTTGTTGTGTTAAAGTTTAAGACCTTTATATAATTGTCGGGCATCATCTGTAATAATCTTAAGCATAAATATTGTTCTATCATCTTGTAGTAGCATAGCTCATCTACCATATCACTCATCAGCCAGCTCCGTCGCCCGGGAGCATGTACGGTGCAACCGTACAGAGCAGCATCATCACATTCATATATTTCGCAATCCACACACTTACATTACCATTTTAGTTATAAGTTAGAATCAGTGTACAAATAAGCGTCGCGAGCCGCGGACGTGCACTCAATAGCAATTAATATAAACATCAGCAGCATATTTCAGCATTTTATTTAATCATCATTATAGCATTAGCGTCAAGTAGGGTTGCCATCCGTCCGGGTTTCCCCGGATTTGTCCTAGTTTAGAGGGCGTCCGGGGAGCGTCCGGGCGGGGTTTTATTTGTAGTCCGGATTTTGATTTGATTCAAAAAACTAAGACTAAAAATATCAAGTTTTGGAAGAAATGTTTATGGTTACTGGAAGTAATTTTTTTTAAGTTCGTCATTTAGTTTAAAATAGCATTAAAATAAATAATAATTGATTTATGACCATTAAAACTATATTTTATTCTTCTGAGTATCTTATGAAAAATAGTACTATTTTCTAACGTCTGGGTAGGAAGCTCAGAAATCCGGGGTTCTTACGTGCCTTGTCCTGGTTGACAGATTTTTGAGATGGCAACCCTAGCGTCAAGCAGCAACTCAAGGTGTACGAACCGTACACCTTTATTACTGTAAAGTTTCATGAAAATCCGTTCAGTAGTTTTTGTGTGTGTGAGAAAAAACATCCTTACAAACTTTCGCATTTAAAATCATTTCACCATTTGAATGCTACATTAACACAGATTAAGTTAGGCTATTTTTTACCACGGGAAAATGCTTCATTCCCATGGGAAAACGGGTAAACTTTTAAACGGCTGAACGGATTGGGTTAAAGTTTTATATGGATATTTCGATGGTTTCCTGGATGCTTAAAAATATAATTAGATTTGGTAGGTGGCGCTGCTGTCGGTATGTCGACTACCAAACGTCTGGGCCGATTGGGTTGAAATTTTGTGTGTATTTCCATTGTTTCACAGACACAGATGTATTGTCTATTTTTAAAATAAAAATGAATGCCTGTCTGTACCTATGTCCTTTCTGGCATAATGCATTTGAAAATATTGTGATCTTTATTAAAGTTGTTTTGAATGCGCCCACGATGTTCTAAGTTGGTACGACCAATTTTCGACAGATGGCGCCACTGTCATTTCATCGAATTTTATATACTGCTATGATAAACCATGCGGACGTATCTGTTGGTGGCGTAGCAACGCGCAAATGTGAAAAAAATGCTAGGCATATAGTGAAAACAACAATTTCGTTTTCCTATAGAAACTGTCCTGTCAAAAATTTGATGTTCATCCTGTCCTGATCGTCACTGAGCATTTCTTTTTGTATAATTATGTCTTTATATTATATTATATGTATAGTATCTATACATATTATAATAAAAGTATAGAATAATTTAGTATGTCTGTATGTTGTGTGACTCACGCAAATACTGCTCAAAGGATTTTGAAAAAACTTTTTTGTTTTGAAGCTATTAGAATTGCCTGAAGAATTAAAACATTGTAAAAGAGGACCAGCGAGATTTTGAATGCAGTATAAAAGTATACTTATACATATATGTCGATGGAATGTTGTTAACTCCACTGCCCTTGTTAGTGCGTGATACAAGATGAAAAACGACCTGGAAAAGAGGGCAATTTCCTAATCTAGTGCTTCATGTTAATAATGGTGAATTTGTCGATTATTATAAATAATACAAATTAATACGCAACTTCAGTTATTATATTTTGAGTAGGAATCATCGAGGTATTTACAAAATCCAAGGTCCAGCGCGACCGTTGCAGCCGCAAGCGCAGCTACCAGCGATGGAGACGGCGCCACCAGCGGGCACGATACCTCCGAACTCGACAGCGCCGAGGATGGGCACTTGACCAGCGACAGCGGTGGCGCCGGCGACTCCCAGTTCTCCGGCGACGGCCACCTCACCGACACCGACACCTCCGTAGGCGGGACCGGCGATACCGACACCGAGAGGGCCAACCGCGCCGAGACCGAGAGGACCAACCGCGCCGAGACCAACAGGACCAGCAACGCCCAGAGGACCAGCAATACCCAGACCGAGAGGACCGGCTATCCCGCCGCAGCCGCAGCCGCCGATGCCTGCTCCGATTATCTGGCTGTACACATTCTGGAACACAAACACGTTCATTAATTTCAATAACGTCTTTAAAAACTAATCATTTTAGGCTTTTAGGCGATCTTTAGTCGACCAATTATATTTAATACTAGCTGTGCCCCGCGGTTTCACCCGCGTTAATTTCTAAGAAATCCATATAAACTTCAACACCCTATTTCACCCCCTTAGGAATTGAATTTCTGAATATCCTTTCTTAGCGGATGCCTACGTCGTAACATCTACCTGGATGCCAAATTTCAGCTTGATCCGTCCAGTGGTTTGGGCTGTGCGTTGATAGATGGCTTTGTCACGTTTGAGTTTTAGTGCGTTCGCTGACTTAAGCGGGCGCCCGTCGCGGGCGTCCGCCTCGCGGGCTTGTTCATGTAATTTCCTAGAGCAGCGCTGACTTAAGCGGGCGACCCGTCGCACGCGGCGCGGGCAGCGGAAGCCCGCCACGCGGGCGACGAAGCACGCTCGCGTGTCCGCGCGACGGAGCACGCTCGCGGAGCTGTTTCTACAAAATCTATGAACGCCGCTGCGTTATCCGTGCACACGCGCCGTGCTTGTACAGTCAAAGCAACTAATTATTGATAAAAATTTATTTACTTTTTTAAATATTTATTCTTTACGTACATATCAAATTTTACTTATATAAATTAATACTATTTAATAACTAGTAGAAGTACATAGGCGTGCTCTATAAGAGATCTCTACCACAAAAACCTACACAATTGAGGTAGGAAGGGGATTCAAATTTTGTAATCTTTTTAGATCAGGGTTAGGCAAATATTTTGATAGTCGGGCCACATTGCAGATGAAAATTCGACAATTTCTTTTTCCAATTAGGGGCCATCCATAAAGTGGGGGGGGG
>LUGF01041786.1:0-36110 GCA_001625245.1 Calycopis cecrops
GTGGAGTTGATTAATTTAATATTTACACTTCGCTGGGCGTCGAGCGATAGTACTACAAACAGAAATACTTCAACAAGCGCTGCCTTTTTAAATGAACTAAATGAAAAGCTCTCGGGAAGGCTCGGCTCTAGCATCATTGACGCAGTTTAATGAATGAATGCAATAACGATAGAATTTGAACGCGCGTTTCATTCAGGAAATATGTAACAATTGTACGTTTTTTATGTCGTAGTATCAAGTTGGTAATAAAGTTTTTTTTATGTTATAAGGGGGAGCATTTCATGACTACCGACGTTCATAGACATCCGCACAGAGGTTATACCGATGCGTTGCCCTCCTTCCTCCTCCCACCTCAATGGGCCAGCGGCTACTTACAGACCGCACGAACGCGACGACATAGCTGTCACTCTACACCGGAGTCGTGTAAGCGAGGTACCTCCCCGGTCGTGTTGGCCCAATTCACCTACATGCATACCTATCACACTCGCTACCCAATTACAATAAAGCAGAGTAATGTTTTTCCGGACGCGAGCATACAATAAGAAAATGATAAAAGCCTGTACGTGCTTTTCACATATTTTCCGCCGCGCTCGACCGTTCAGTTTCGTCTGTAAGGGAAATGATTTTCCCCCTAACAGACGAAACTGGAAAGCTCTCGAATGCCCGTACTGTATCTAACATACTTGTTAAGAGCTCTATCAAATGTAATATTTTAATGTTTGTGCCGATACTAGCAGCGCCCCACGGATTCGATACGTGAGCGAAACCGCGGGGGGTTTCGCTCACGTATCCTTAACACTATCCCAATACATAACCAGTACATTTTGTTCCATACTTTAAGGAAAAAATATCACATCTCTTTTGTCCGAACTACATCGGTTCGCACCAGTTGCAGCCCTAAACTGGTCGCGAAGTCTAGATGTAATATAGGAGCCTAAGCAGAGCCCTACGAAATGCTGATGATGATCATTATCTGTTTTCTACATTAAAAAAACATCATGTGTAATATAATATTTTTAGGTACTTACCTACCTATCAAGTAATATTTTGTAACGTTTTGGCTCGTTTTTTGTCCTGAAAATAATATTAGTTAAGACGTCTATAGACTTGCTAGTTCTTTTTATGACTTTAACTTTAATAAAAACATGTTTTACATATTCATTTTAGTCATTATGGCCTGCTATTGGATCTTTCATTGTAACTTTTAGTAAGATGATGGCGAAAAGACATCAAGAAATAGAGGGGTGATATTATCAAGCAACTATGTTCACATTTGTCTGAACAAGGCTTAGGAAAAGGCGTAGCATTGCACGTGGTATAATAAACCATACATTTCAATTTCACAAGCAGCTATCTCTTAGAAGTAATTAACTACAAATATTTGTGTGGTAGAGCAAATTACCGAATATCCTTTGAGACACCGAGTTGTTTCAAGCTGCAAGTTTTAAGCGGCGGTTTGCAAGAACGAAAACTTTACTAAAAAGACACACCAATTAGTCAAGTACACTAAGCGCTCATTATCTTCCTTAGCTTAGTTGCTCATTACGAACTATTTTCGTTTTACGTACATATTGCGAGGATGGGTAACAGTGGTTAGCGTGTTCCGGCGAGGCCCCGTATAGGAACAGATTTGGGGACTTTTGGGAAGTTTTTATTCATTTTCCCTTACGCACGTTGGGGCCCCCCGTGGCCGCATAGCTAAGAAGCGGATCACTTGACGGCATTTGCCATCAGGCATCTGTATAGCCTCTATGCGGATGTCTATGGGTATCGGTAGCCAAGAATGTGGCTGCGACTGCTCGCTTGCTCCCCTATACCAATAAAAAAAATACAGATTTACGCGCGACTTCGCTTGCGACCGTATTTTTTTAAATAAAAAGTATTCTATCCTCCCTTCTAATACCTCTACGAATATGTGTACAAAGTTTCATGTGTGGTTTTGGCGTGAAGGCAACATCACATTCACATATAATATAATATTAGTAGGGATATCACACTTCATATCATCGCACCACGCTTACACCGAAAAGTATTCTGCTGAATATTTATATTTAAATTTTATTCCCCTATTTTCGCCTTATTTCCGATTGTATTTGAGATTATCACTCCCATTTCCTCGTGATTGCGTATCCTCCTCCTCCGTATGTATCCTTTGATCAAGATAAAAATAGGAAATTCAGATATCACTTATTCATAACGCTAGCATGCTCAATTATGGATAAGTAGATAATCGATACCGCCATTGAACTATCGGCTAATTTTGTTTGGCCCTTTTAGTTTTTCATCAAAAACCTTCCTTAGTTTATTTTAGTAAGGGGTAGCGCCACGCTGCATGCGTGCATGAGCTCTCGCTTATACGACACAGGCGTAAAGCGTTCGTGCGGTGTGTAAGTAGCCGGTGGCCCATGGAGGTGGGAGGAGAAAGGACGGCAGCGCATGTATATAGGTAAGTCATCTGTGTACCAAATATCAGATCAATCCGTCATCGGGAAAGGGTTTTTTTTTTTTAGGTAGACTCTACGTTAACAGGCTAAAGGCCCAGTGCAGCTTCATCTGTATGAGAGGCGAGTGCCCTAAGGTAGCTCGAGCCTCTGTATTTGTGATCGATGGGGGTGCAGACCCCCCTTCTTTCCCAGTCCCCCCTCCTCTCCCCACCTGTGACGGAGGGGAGCAGCTCACGCGCGGCAGCTAAAAAGTGGCCGACACGGGTCTTGAGCTAGAAGAGCTCTATGAGCTATCATGACTGGGGGGAAATGGGTGTTACAATCTTAAACACCCAAAGAAATAAAGCATGTTTAACGTGTATCGCTGGTTTGACAACTTGCTGTTTTTGCTGCATTGAAAGATATTAAAACATTAAAACGAGAGCAGTCGGTCAGTCTGTATGTGTACGTGTATTTCATACAGAAACTACATAGATAGTAGGAAATTAAATATGATATTAATTACAAGTTGCTAATCCACGTATTATCCACCGGCGGATCTAAATGAGAGTGAGTCATCGACCGGGCATCGTCGGAAATAGACACACCCAAGCACTGTTCCGGTAGGGACTGGAAACATTCTACAATTGCACCGCGTTCATACTAATGCCTGCATTACCGTTTTGGCGTTTATGTTACAAAATTCGATCAACGTAGAAATTTTACCACGACGTCATTTATCATTGTTGTCATGATTCTATCGATTGAGTTCTTTGGTGTCATCATCATCATCGCGATAACTTCTGCTGGATGTAGGCATCCCCTAAAGAGTAACACATCAGTAACGAGCCACATTCCTCCAGCAGTTCCCCTCGATGTTAAGCGATGACTGACATTGACATGACATCTTGTTACTTGTTGTCTGGGCCGTTTCCGCAACTCGACGCTATTGCACCTATTTTGCTTTCTTTTTCTTCACACGTTCCGTCCAATTCTGCTCCATGAACGCCAACAATTTCTTGATATTGGCGCCTGTCATCTGTAGCGTAGGACGTTCGTAGTGCTGCTACTCTCGTGCAATCCATAAGCACATGAGCTGTTTTCTCCACCTCTAGGCATATGACATGCGATGACCGACTGACTTTCGCAGTAATTTTTTTTCCTACATCATCCAAAGCTGGTCGAATCAAAATATCCGTACGTAACGTACCATACATATTATCAATATACATTTAAGACTGCTCACCCCTGATCGCATCCACTACCCATAGCGAAGTGACCCGGATCTGAGTGTCTCTGTGGTAGCGGAAACTCCTATTTCTATTTTTCGTATGGCATGTAGCAAGGCTGTGTCTCGGTACCCTCACTCTTTGTCATACACTTTGTAGTACTCAGGCAAGTCGTACAACTTCCGATGACGTGCGCATCCGGTATTATTTTTAATCTGTCTAGACTTAAAGCAGGCATAAAAGTATTTTGTGGTCAAATCCTCAGCTGGCGACAGCTCTTGACCATTTGATCGCATGACGTAATTTTGATTTCAGAATTAAAAAGGTAGATTTATACAGAGATATAAGTTCCAAACTGACTCACCTTTCTGTCATATAATTACGTTATCTGGAGGCACACGATGATAATGAAAAACAGAATGAGTAAAGCAATGGTTTTCTTATAATTACGCGTATATTATAGTTACTTTACGGGTTTTAACACGATAAAGACAATTATTAAAGGCACTACTCAAGACATACTTTTGCTCAACGTTTCGATACCAGCCGTAGCCAGCGTCGACTCGTGTATATTTACTACAATGTGTGTAACAAACGCGAAAGTCTTGTCACATTTATTAAACATTGTTGTATATTAACAATTTTTGTTACATTTAAAGTTAAGTTGTAGGGGATATATAAGATAAACAATATTAAGGGTTTGACCATATATTGAATATTAATAATAAACCACAGTTTCAACTTAAACAAAGTTACAATCTCATGATGTGGACATATTAACAATATAAATTAAATTAAGAGGGGGTAATTGGGGTGACCATATGAGTGAACTCTTTTTTTGCAACGCTTCACCAAAAGAAAGATATCACGCGCCATCTTTATCAAGCGGAAAACGAAAGTCATAGATTGACATATCATATTGTTTGTTTTTTTTTAAATCCTAAAGTAGGCAAAAATCACCCGTTACAGTCTCAAACAAGTATTTACGCGAATGTTGCTCACGATTACGACTCTTTCTATCGTTAAAAGAATCGTCATCATGTAAAAGCTTTGAACGGGTAGAGACTGATGATCCAACCTAAACGACTATAGCTTGTCTCGTAATTGTCTTTGATAATACGATACGAAACCAAGTTACCGAGTAGGTGGCACATGCCACATACTCGTGTTTCTACTTCACTTTACAACGTGTCTAACGATGTGAAATATTACACAGCGCCACGTGTACCTAGGTATGTTACAGCTTTAATTAATAGAAATGATACCAGGCATCGCATGTACAGGGTGAACTGAACTGGAGACTTGATGTAGGGCACGGGGGAAATTAATTCACGCAGCCATCGTGGCTGTAAAGTTTTGCAGCGATTAAGATAGATATTACAACATATTTTTAATACACATAAATATTATACACTATTATTTATGCAGCTCTATTTTTGAAGAAAAACTTCTAAACACGCTTGACTTGGTGAGTAAGATGGCGAGAGCGTTACAAAAGTCACACAATGGAAGTTGTCATTCGAATTCAAAATTCAAGTTCGATCTAAGTAAAACCTTTTTTTGTATTTAAAAAATAAATATATAGTAATGAATTTGTGTAATTAAAGTTTTACTTCACTTGTATGGTCTAAAGCAGACACCTTTTTTTCTTTTATGCCATATGGAGGCAAGCTAGACGTCGAATTCTTTCCATTATCGACGCTCATAAACATTCTCACAAAAAAGTTTATGCAGATGTGTTGCTCTTCTTTCTCCTCAATCGGCCATCGGAAACTCGCACACCGAACGATTCGTAACAGCATAACTGTCACTTTACGCAACGTCCGGAGAGGTATCTCCCCGGTAATGCCGGCCCAATTCTGCTGCACACGAGCCTACCTCTTACTAGTGACAGTAATATTTAAAACAATGATCGTACTTGCAATCTCAGTAGATTTTTTACAAACGCCGTTTGCATCAGTTACTAAAATATTAAGAAGGTTCACATGTAGAACTTCAAAAATAAAAGACTCTCATACCGAAATTGTAACCCTATTTCGTCTACTTAGGGTAGGTTTCAAAACTTTCATAAATTCTTTAGCAGTGAACGAAAAACACATTCAACAGAATACCTATGTCATAAAAACTACCTGTAGTATGCAAAAATATCAGTTTCATCGGACTTGCAGTTTCAGCTATATGTTGATTGGTTTAAACACATTTTAAATAATTTTTTTAAAGCACCATTTTGAGCTTTATTGTTTTTTAACTTTTGTTTTGAAAACATTCATTTTACATTTTCAAATGAAGAGCAAACAAAGTTGTACGTCTCAGGTTTGTGCAATAAAAGGAAACACTGTAACGAAATGCAGGCGGTACTTCTCATATAAGACGGGTACTTCGTTATCCCGGACTCGATTCCTCATTTAGAAACTATATCGGTTAAGTATCGATCGGAGCTCAAATGAAGACCGAGAAAGAAAGTTATCGGTACTTCGATAGATCGAAGTATAAAGTGCTTTCGGCAACAATAAAGCGTTTCTGAATTGTTGCATCTTATTGCGATATAAATATAAAAATGATATAAAGCTACCTAACCGTTATGCCTAGTCTAGTTTTTATTATAATAATCATCACTTATCAATACAATATCGGTACAATTTATAACTACCTACTCTTAACTCTAGTCCTTCATTCCTTCCTAATGTTTTTATTATCATTATCATCAGTGACTTTTACTAATTAGGGTGCATCTTATTGCAATTAAAACTATCGACCCTTACGCCTAGTCTAGTTTTTATTATCATAATCATTAGTGACTTAGCCAGTTAATAACTACCTACTCTTAATTCTAGTCCTTAATGTTTTTATTACCATTTTCATATGTGACTTTTACTAATTAGGGTTGTCAGATGGGCGGGATTCATTTTGTGTGATGTCCCGTGTCCGAAAAAAGATAGTGTTTACAAGACCAGATATTTAAAATAGATAGGGTAAAGGCACAGGCAAACCTAGCTACTTCTTTCAGTCAGAAAGAAGTAGATAGTACGTTTATTTTTTGTCTGTTGACATTTTAGACTGTATATAATTTATTTTGTGATCCTAGGTATTTTAATGAGCAGCAAGATAGTTTAATCTCCAAAGAGTTCGTCAGTTTGATGGTCGACTAATACTTTGTATTCTCAAACATAGCTTCTATTCTCGAGAATAAGATAAGGAGAGTGTGTAGGTACAAACAATAATGTAATTATATTATGTAACTTTCCTAATAATATTTTATAGATTATCTAAAAAATCTTATGATAATATTTATCATCTTTTATTCACTTTCACTCGCCTGCTATCGGATTGTGTTGAATAGAATCTTGCCCGCTGTATTTTCCAGTGTCTGGTTAGGCTGAAATTTGATTTAACTAGGCAAGGAGAACATTGCCAATTATGGAACAACCAAGCTGTTTTGTTGTCGGAAATTTAAGAGAGAGAGTACTCTGTTTGATAAAATATATCAACCCTACCTAGGCGCTTTTTACTTGTCATGGCAATAACTAGGTGTATAATGTATATGACAACACTAGACCAATAAATAAATAAATTTTTAATTTGTGCTTACCAGATTTTAAGTCCTTTTTTGTGTGTGCGACTATTGTGCGAAATTAATGAAAGAAAAATGATGTAAACAAGACATTAAGAGAACATTAATTTATCACTTTTATCTAATTTTCATTTTTGAAATCATTATTGTCAACTTTAGTTAGTAAAGAGTTAATAATATATTCAATTTAAAAGTTCAACGGCACGCAAAGTGAATTCAGCATCCATCCGAATCATCAGGGAGCGTCCGAGAGTTATTCGGAATGTGCAGTAGTTGCTTTCTTGTGATGAGAATTTTAGCGCACAAAAGTTGACTTCCCAGAAAATGATTACACGAACGGACTTCTGAGAAGTGCGAGCGGCGTCGTGTCTTCCTTATTACGATAACTCGCACGAGATTTCCGTTTATAAATATGTTAAGTATTTCAACTTTTTACCCGACCACGATGGAGGTGTATGCATCCTTTGAGGCGCTATTGACCAAACGCGTGGGTTTTTTGATAAATCGTACGTCGATCGAATCATTTTATTCTCGTGGGTGACAAATCTACATTTAAAAGGGCAACCTTTAAACACTATGTTATAAAAAGAAAAAATCAATTTCAGGCGAGCTTTAAATATCGGTAAGTCATAGTACAGAATATAGTGAATTCAGATTGCTCTTGCTCTGCTGTAACATTGACGGGTGATGCTGTCGATTCGCAGCAGTCGTCGTTATTTTTGCTGACATTATCTTAGGTAACCATTAATTACTGATGACCTGGTTTGCTGTAACAATTGTAACTGATATAACTTTAATGCAATACAAAAACTATACAGTTGCTATGCCTTATGAGATATATTGACATCGAAACAAAAATCGTCATCCCGGTTTCTTACGGCCTTCAGAGGTCAGGGACCAACATGATCATTTCCTAATAGGGGTATATCAACATAAATCCATTCAATCAAGTCATAAATAAGCAATTAACTAATAAAAAATGGTACCTTGTAAACCTCAGTGGGGCTGTAAAGTAGAGAGAGACAAAAGTTTACAGTTGTTCGAACTATTTCATCTTAAAGCAAATCCTCATAAATTATTGCCATCGTAAGCACGAATGTCTGATTTACTTACCTTATCTCTGATATACTGTAACTATAAAGCACAGTACTTAGTCTCAAAACAATAAAGAATACCAAAAATTATTTGTTTATAAATGCTGGTTTGCTTTCAATTTGTAGACAGTAGGTACAGGAAATATCAATAAAAGGAAAGAAATAAAAAACTATCCCACTAATATTATAAAGGCGAAAGTTTGTAAGAATGTTTGTTACTCTTTCACACAAAAACTACTGAACGAATTTTCATGAAACTTTACAGTAATATAGTTTTCATATCAGAATAACATAATACTTAAGTTAAAATTTTGAATCATTTTTGAAGTCCGTAGTCCACGCGGGCGAAGCCGCGAGCGTAAGCTAGTTATTATATAAGTAGGAAAAGTTATTAAAACAACAAAATGTATTAATTAGCTTCCTTTCACTTTTTAAAATATAAATATGTACAGAGATAAGATTATTATAATGAACCTAGGTATTATTTATCGGTACGCATAAAAAATTTCGCGCAAATATAACATGTCGAGTGTGCGGAACCTTGATGATGAAACATAACTGTTGACCACTTCACATTGTAGGGGCCTCAACCCCCGTTAGCTAAGGTACCGACGCCTCATAACTCGACACTTGTATTTACAATGTCGGTACAAAAACATCGACACATTTAATAATTGGGTTTCAATCAAATTTAATATGTACATTATTTTTGTATAATTTTATTATATTCAATGCTTATCGCTAGTTTTTATTATTAAATAGGTATGTTATATGTATATTGTTATGAAAACTTCATTACCTTCACCAAAACATTTTAAAAGTCACTTAACCGTTTTTGAATAAAACTTAAAAGCTTCTCACTCACTTATGACGCATGAAAGCTTACATTGTCATCGCTATTATTTTTGTCTATTTTTATCTTTATCTATTTAATTTTTATTCCAAAATTATTTTTTGAAAAATTAAATTAAAATCTGTAACTTTGTATATTTGTAGTCTACAAATGACTACAAATATACAAAGTTACAGATTTACTATATAATAGTAGAGCTTCCTACGGTCGTCTGGACGTATGTAAGGTGTTCCGATTTTGCACAAAATCCTGTTCTTTGTAAGCGTCTCTGTTGTGAAAATAGTTGTAAGAGTGAGTATGGTAAACACCTACAGTGTTATTTTACTTTGAACTTGTTGCCGAAAAAAGGTTTTGCTGCCAGTGAGGCATTTTTTCAATAAAATACAATATTAGTACAAACACCGTTATGCCATATATATATCATAAATAATAAATAGCAGAAACTTCTAAAGTTAATCTATCAACTAGGAGGCATAAGAAGTTACCTCAGTTTCTATTGTAAATACTATAAATATAGTGATAATAAGTGTTATCGTGATAGTATTAGGTATCACTACTATTAGGTTAATAACAACTTGACTAGATAGCCTATAGCCTATAGCTAGGGTGTATATAGCGGAGCGTTGTTTACTAGGTAGGGCCGTGCGTCGGTTGACAGCGATTCCGTTGTTTAGTAGTCGAGAGGCGCGCACTGCGGACGGCGCGGGCTCGTTTCTTTTTTGTCCCCGTGGATTCCATTGCCCCATGTTCAACCTGTAAGTCCGGCAGTTTGCCGAGCGTTGACCGCGCTTGCCACAACTTGTATAGCCGTTGGACAACCTGTAGTGGACGCTTTCGAGCTCCCGTATACTATCAACGATGATTTCGAACGCCTTTTTGTTCTCACGCGTGGACAATATTCTAAGAACATATAAAATATGTTTATTTCTGTACTTAGTTATCAAAATAGATTTGCTTATTGTGAACATTTACATTTAAAGTATTTATTGAACTTAAACTACTGCAATTATTTGAAATTAGGTTATTGTGATGAAGAGACTTATCACGATTATTCTTGACCTATTTAAAAATGGACCTAAAATGATGTATACTTGTACAATTGTACATATGTTATATATTATTTATATTTTTAATGCAGTATTTTAGTAATACTCTCGTTTATAACCCCTCTTTGATTAAGTCGTAACTAATCAAATTTCGTTCCAGTTTATGAGATTCTAAGTTTAACTTACTCTATAATTAAACAGAAAAATAGCCTTCTGTTGAGCAAAAGTTGTCAACGCATTTTTTCCGTAATAAAGCCTGGATTTCCCTGCAGAAGCCTGGAGCAAAAGTTTATAAAAGTCCTGACCCGAGCCCTGACCCACCTCTAAACTTACCGCTGTTACTTTTATGTCTCCTCGCTATATTTTCAGCGGTTATCTGTAATGACTTTAATAATTTAAAACAGTGTCGTATAATTTAAAAATTTGATTATTCTATTTGTATCCGCCCCCTCTGTTTACTTAGATTACTTTCGCTCTGAAATAAAGACTAAAGTATATTGACCAATTAATTTGCGGTAGAATAAACACTGCGTAGTTGGCTAGACTGTACGATGTTCAATGGTATCCAAATTCCGGCCATTAGTTCTAAAAGCAGCTTGCATTTAACCCTAAAACCGTTCAATGGGTTTCAGTCACGAGCGTCAGTGAGGTTGACTTCAAACGTTTCTGCTCTGATCCCCAAAGCTTAGGAACGTCTAAACGTTAGACGCTTAGGTTAAGTTTGGCAAAGGGATGCTGCCTGCGAATGCTTTGTCGATCGCTGGGTATTTCTTCGTCCTAACGATCAGAGTGAATCATATCTTTCACCTTCCAAAGAGACTTAAATAAATTATTAACTTTGGTTTGTCATGCTGAAAATAAATATTATATTAATGATAATATATTTTACAATAAATATTTGATTACAAGAAAATTGGAGGTGCTTTCGATGTTCAGAAGAGGGAGGCACCGATAATTTTATAACTAAAATACTCCTTACTAATGGGGTGTAAGAGATGTTTTATATGTTGTTTAAAATACGAATACGGGTTTTTACGTACTGCATATTTCGATGCCTTGTATACTATTGGAGATTAATGTAAATGAGAATAAAGTCTATACGATATAAGATAGATCAATACTTGGATCCGATTAATTATTTATTACCATTTCGTAACTTATTCGAGCTCAACCTTAGCTAAGAAATTTTTAAGTAATGTCTGAGCTAAGTCTAAGCACGGTTTATAGATTTTGTTAGTTCTGGTAATTTTTCAGGTTGTATTTTCCCATAAGTTTCACTTCTGAAACGACCAACCAAATCCAAGCTTTAAGTAATGTAAGAATATATTACCACGCATTTCATCTTCAAGAAAAGAGCATTCCTCTTCCTTAAAGACCGGCAACGCGTCTGCAAGATACCTAGTTTTGCGGATGTCCATGGGCGGTGGTAGTCGCTAACCTGCTCGTTTGCCCCCTATATCATAAAAAAAAACTTAGGTCGAAAAGGGCATGCGATATTGGGCCGTTCCCGTCGCTGCTACTCCTGTGTCGCCAGGATCAACAGCGGAAACCACAAGGACCGTTTGATATGACCTCAGGGAACCCGAGGGAAAAGCTGCAACTGTTCTGGGACACGCTATGGCCTTAATCAGAAGAAATAAAAGAAGGAGTAGGATTATAGCCACGTAGCCGAGTTTACAAATATTGAGAGAAACCAAGTTCCTGTGTATGCTGGTGTATGTCCTTGTACGGGATACCTGTAAGGATACCCTCATTGCAGCCAGCAAGGCACAGCTGCCAAGGCGCAGTCATAGCGGTGATGGCTATACGGACTACCATACGGGTTCCACGTCAGCAACGGCCCTAACCTTAGGTCCTCCCTGAAGTGCCGTAAACGGTACTGCCACGCTGTATGCATGCATGTAGCCGAATTGAGCCAGCGGGACCAGGGAGGTACCTATAACTTACACGAAAACGGCGTAAAGTGACAGCTGTGCTGCCGCGTTTCGTATGGTGTGTAAGTAACCGGTGGCCCATGACGGGAAGGAGGGAGGAAAGCAACGCATCCGTATAAACTCCATGCGGATGTCTATGGGCTTCAGTAGTTATGAAAATGGGTCCGATTGCTCGTTGGCCCCTTTATAATATAAAAAAGTGTGTACCTCTTCTGGCAGCGAATTAAAAACAATCAGCCGGAGAACCGGCAACTGAACAGATACAACCGGTCGGGATATCGTTGGCATCGTTCAGTCAATTTGCATGCTGATGAAGTTACGTTACGCTAATATTTTTATAACAATGATTAAGTGCGCTCGAGCCAGCCAAGCGCGCATAGTATTCTATTACACCGTAGTATATCATAGTTTGTCTAATGGGGTAAAATTGCATGTTGCTCTTCCTTCTCATTTTTATTAAAAAATCGTTACATAGATATTCATTTTGTTTCATATGAATAACTTAATACTATCAGCTGGCAATTATGGAGTCGAACTGATGCTACTACTAATTTCTAATTCTTCCTGTTTAGAGTTCAGCTTCTGTAAAAAATTTTGTCTGTGTCTATAGTGAACAGGAATCTGCTCACAGTAGCGTGTTCAGCCAAGTTGAAATAATAAGGAACTGCGTACGCAGCACTGCGAGTATTTGCACGAACCATTTCGAGTTACTTTTGACCCTTTCACAACTCGAAACCTGTGTAACCTAAGTATATATAGCTAGTTTTTCTGAAATACAAAATTTTATAAATGTAATCCAGCCGGTGGTAGCACATGTATTAACATGTAATTCAGTTCTTTCGTGACTGCCTGATTAACTATTCAAGATTACGAAATGAACCTTCAAAATCACTTAGTACACAACACTTAAAACACACTCAATAT
The DNA here is from genome assembly GCA_001625245.1 of Calycopis cecrops. Lineage (NCBI taxonomy): Eukaryota > Metazoa > Arthropoda > Insecta > Lepidoptera > Lycaenidae > Calycopis > Calycopis cecrops. The sequence goes on from LUGF01041786.1 coordinate 13,075, forward strand.
CTGATATCATGGGAGTATTTAGAAGGAGGTATACAAAGAAGAGTCTTTAGTCTATAAATTACTAATGCTCAGAGCAATAACAAGTTTGTATAAAAGTAGACCAATATATTATCTCTATATTTAGTATGGCCATAAATACTCTTACAATTAAAAATAAAAACGCCATGATAACTTGGAGTCCCTAAAACAATCCTAACATTGATTGGATTGGCAGTGAAGAATTTCCCTAAGAAAAGAAAGCGTACTTCTATTGATAACTGGTCTCAACGTTATTGCAGCCAATGGAGACCACTTCGAATAACCTTTTATATTTTTAATTATTTTATTTTTGTGTATTAAACTAAAACTAAAAGAGTAATAAATGTTATTTGCAATTTAAAAAAAAAAATTTTTATTTGTAACAGAACTTATGGCTAGACTAAGTACCTATATTATATAAAACTAGCTGCGCCTCGCGGTTTCACCCGCGTAACTTTCAATCCCGTGGGAATATCGGGATGAAAAATAGATGTTGGCCGATTCTCAGACCTACTCAATATGCTCACAAAATTTCACGAGAATCGGTCAAGCCGTTTCGGAGGAGTATGGCAACGAAAACTGTGACACGAGAATTTTATATATTAGATTTTCGTGTCACATTGTTAATTTCCATACTCCTCCGAAACGGCTCGACCTATTCTCATGAAATTCTGTGTGCGTATCGGATAGGTCTGAGAATCGGCCAACATCTATTCTTCATCTCGATACTTCCACGATTTAAACTCACGCAGGTGCAACCGTAGAACGCAGCTAGTAATAAACAATAATCTTAATTTTCTCGTTACGTAAAAAAAATATTATAAAATAACTTATTTATTTGATAATAATATAATAATAATTTGCATAAAACTTTTAATAAACTTAAGTTTCTTCATGACTTTATCACATAAACGCATACTCCGGCTCTCTGGGGCTTGAAAGTAAATGTGAATTAATATTTTATAAATAATTTTATAGCATAGGAGGCAAACTAGCAGTTAGGTCATCTGATGTAAAGTGAACACCAACGCCCACAGACATCCGTAACACCAAAGGTCTAACAGATGCGTTGCCGACCTTTAGGAAAGAATAAGCTCTTTTCTTGAAAATCCCAAGGTCGTACCGGTCCGGAAATACCGAGGGGGCAGCTGATTCCATATTGAAATGGTGCGTTAGATAAAATTGCGCTTATAGCGCACAGTAGTAGACTTCGGGGGATCTAGGTGGTGACGGTGGAATTTGGAATTTCGGCGCGAAGTCCTATAATGGAATTCAGCTGCAGGTATTAATCCGAACAATTTGTATATGTAAAATATATGCTTATATATTTATATGCTTTATGTGAAATTTTAAATATAATTTAACAAAGAACAATATGACTATATATAATATCAATTTTAAGTATCTTGATAGGCAGAGACAAACGAGAGCTACCACGATCCCTACACACCTGTCTTGTCTCCTTACATTCATTTTGCATTGCATGAAATCCAAAAACATGATGGCATAGAAGAAAATTAAACTGCGGTGTGATTTCTAGCCAATATATAAAGAATTTGATGGTTATTATCATCATTAGCCTTTCTTTCCCCATCTGTGCATCTTTAATTGAACGCGGCTCGCATCCAGCTTGGACCGGCTACCTCACAGGGATCGGTCGCTTTCATATCTTATTGAGAGGTCGAGAACCACCAAGGTTTTAAAATAGTAATTATAGATTATTATAATAGTAGGTAGTTATATTATAACAGGACCTACCAATATTCAACAGATAGGTACTTTTTAAAACAACAACAACAGCAACACATCTTGAAGCCAGACTCCTCACTGGATAGGCAGAGAGAGACAAATCCCTCCTTGAGGTCTTAAGTACTTGTCTAGTTTCCTTGACATTTATTTCATTATTTACACTTTCAAACAAACAGTATGAATAGAATTCAATGTGTGAATAGAATTCAATATTTATAATATTTCTGTCTGATATCTCTTCTTTTCAATTTTAGCTAGAGTCCACCCTAGGAATCCATACTGGATTTATCCATACAGTTGTTGACATTCACTATCTACAAACTGTACCTATATGTTCACCGTTGAACTTGGGCCTCACATAACATTATACACGACGAAGCGCCTTTGCGTAAGTGGCGTCTCGCGTCTTTCTGCTACACGAAGAACAATATATTATGATCCTTAGTCCCGTCTTGTCTACTTATAGGTATCTCTGAGCATACAAGAGCACGGTAGTGCCAAATAGAGATAAAAATTAATACTCACTTGTACTTTGTGGTATTATTCCTTACAAGTCAAAAATATTTGTAATACTGACATACTCATTTTACACACACGGGGCAAACGAGCAATTCCACCTAAAGCGCACGACAGTGCAGTCTACGGGTATCGGTAATCAAATGGTTCTAACTGCTCGTTTATCCCCTTATTTATAAAAAAACCATTTTGGAACACCTAGCACACACAGCTAAAACTTTAGTTACATTATTGCCACATCTTCATATTTATTCAAAAAGAATCCAAGCAGATGCAAACTTGCTTGTTAAAGTGTAAGCAATTTAAAATAACATTAACAAAACTTTGCAATATAACAGCGCATTTGACTTTGTGCAAAACTTAATACGCCCTTAGCGTCGTTAGAAGCAAAACGCTTCTCATTTTCCACCTCAACAACTTTGTCGGAACAAGTTATGATCGCAAGACACGGGAATATTGTTACACAAATACAGGGTGACACACGGGAACGTGACGTTTTTGAAATGAGTAGTAGACCCCGTTCAGATGACAAGCGTTCAACGCGCGTTTGGGTAACGCGCGTTTACAACTACATACTTTTAAATTTTAAAACGCGCGTTAGCATGTGAACGGCCTGAACAAAAAGTATGTAGTTGTAAACGCGCGTTACCCAAACGCGCGTTGAACGCTTGTCATCTGAACAGAGTCGTACTCTGTTGATTTTCAAGGAAAAATCATTTTATTTTTACAGAATGGAAGGTTAATATCTACCATTTATTAATCAATTTTCAAGTATGGAAAATTATGTCTGACAGGTGATGGCCATCCTCTTGAATGCAATTTTCATTTCTCCGTCTAAAATTGTCCATAACTCGGGCCAGTAGCTCCAGATCGATTGCACGCACCTCTTCTGTGATGGCTTCTTTCAAGTCCAATAATGTTCGGGGTTTGTAAGTTCAAGTCCTTATGCAAAATTCTTCGTACAGATTCACGATTAATCCGTAACTCACGAGCATGTTGACGCGCGGACCGGGATGGGCTCCTGTTGATTGCCTCTCTCACTGCAGCGATGTTTTCAGGCGTCCTGGCAGACCTTTCAGGGCCTGGTGGCTTCTTTTTCATAATGTTCCCTGTTGTCCTCAAAGTTTGAACCATTTGAGAATGGTATTGCGGCATGGGACAGGGTCATTCCGGCCAATATTGAAATGCCGGCGGAAACTCCGTTGTGTATTGATAACAGATTCGTCATTTCTAACATACGTCTCAAACACGAACATTCGATGCTGCACTGTCCACTGCTCCATTGTTACTAAAACGGTATGTTATCCCAAGGTCAATAACGCTATTCCTCCCTCCCTAACCCGCCGAACAGATTTGTACTACTCATTTCAAAAACGTCACGTTCCCGTGTGTCACCCTGTATAATAACGAATACATATCGTGTGGAGCACGTTTTTTTTATAATTGGACCTATTTAGCGACATATTAACATCCGCATATACAAATGCCCTTCTTTACCCCATCCCCGTTCTGTAAGAGGTAGTGCCACGCTGAATTCATGCAGCCGAATTGGGCCGGCACCACCGGGGAGGTACCTCTCGCTTACACGATACCGGCGTAAAGTAACAGCTGTCGCGTTTCGTGAGGTGTGTAAGTAGCCGGTGGCCCATGGAGGTAGGAGGAAGAAGGAGGCCAAAGTATCTGTGGGCGTCGGTAGTCATGAAAACGGGAGCCGTTTTCATGACTACCGACGCCCACAGACTGTTCCTTTGGTAAAAAAAATATACAATATAATAAATCCTCTTGGGAGGTATTGTGTTACACTTTACAGGGTTCGTAAACATTTTTCCACCATTCTCAGGTTATTTTTTAATGGAATGGATCTCAGTGTTGCTAGTTCTAAGCTCTCATTTCCCTGTGTTTGCGTTAGTAATCTTCAGTATTGCCACGGGAATGAAAACGTGCTCTACTCGTAGTTATGATTTACTAAAATTACTATGTAATTTTATATATTCATAATGTATTAAATATATATATATTGTACAAGCTTCGGAAATGGATTTATTTTTCAATTTGTTTCATGTTGAAAATTTGTTAGTAACAAAGATATTAATACAATAATTGTCGGACGGTTTTTATTAGAAACTAATTGTGGTAATAGTATTTCGAGTCTCACTTTTTTCTTTAAAATTGTCGTCTTATAGGTACCTACCTCGTACCCACATAATTTTATTTGATAATCTTTAGACAATCGTTCTTTAGCATTTTCTCCGTTGCTATTAAAATAACAAACATTTAGTTGTATTTCATCTGACATACAATCTCTACCTATTTTAACAGCTCAAATCATAAAAAAACTGGCGAAACAAACTCAGCGGGAGTTTTTTTCCGTTGTCAATTATTGTCAATTATTGTAACTTTACGCCTGCCGTTTAAGTTGACAAACGTATATAAGCGGTTGCTCACACACATTTAGTAGGCAACGAATTACAGTTATAAGTTGATAATGATTTTTCCAATGATCTACATATAATTTACTAGTTTTCAGATTTATTCTTATATATGTGCTATAAGTTCTTACTTCTTGCCAAATTTCACAACTCCAGGTCAACGGGAAGTAGCCGATAATTTTCTGGTTTTCGACAAAGTACGTTTTCATACAAAATGTGAGCATAATTGGCTATAACTTTTTAATGTGTTAACTTAGAAGTGTGATTTTTTCAAGGCAACAAGACGTAACTGACCTCCGTATTCAACAAAAATTTCACCCTTCACGCGTTTTAGAGAAAAAGGTCTTGACAGACGTACAGACAGACGGACAACAAAGCGATCCTATAAGGGTTCCGTTTTTTCTCTTTTAGATACGGAACCCTAAAAATAGTCTCGCTACTTAAGAGCGTTTACGCCTTGAGCACGTGGTTTTATGTAATTCATGGGTAATTCGAACCCACACATACGGATCGCCGTGTGAGTAGCATATATATAATGTTAGTATATTCTATAGTCAAATTAACCCACTATGATCCACGTAATGAATTGATTTCGTTTACGACCAGTGTTTTAGAGCCGTTTTAAAAAATTTACAGAAAAATAATTACTATACAATAATCAAAACTTTAAATGCATGATTGTAAAGAATATGCTCTAGTTTATTGGTAAGCTATTATTATATTAAATTAAATAAGGTATATCGTCGAAAAATACATATAAAATTTGAAATATTTCACATTTTTTGAATTTTAATTTCTCATAGATAAGATACCAAAACCATTTTTTTTTCTACTAACTATTTTCTTAAGGACCTTATCAAGTGGTTATTATTTTTTGTTAATTATATATTTCAGTGCTTTTATGATATTTTGAGCTTCGAAACTGACGCTAAAAAGGAAATTAACAAACCTCTAATAAGTAATCATGATAGAATGCGTACATACTAAATTAATTGAAATATTTTTTCTACTAACTATTTAGACAAGAAAATGTCCTACAATTATTGGTATGTAACATATAATATAAGATAAGTGGTTCATGATTTTAAGGTGTTTGAAAAGTACTGTTTTCAAGGCAAATTGCGTTGGAAGGCGTAAACGCTCTTATTACTTAAGATATTTATTAAGACATGATGATTAAGTACCTTAAATATAATAATAGCCATTGTAGACGTCTTCATGGTCAGATGGAACATTTAAAACCATGGTATTAGAGACCTCGGGAATGGTCTCGTAAATTGGCCATGACCTTGAAATTCACTGCAGCCAAGTAACTGAAAGAGCGATATTGGATGCAATTGTATTTTTTTAAACGGTTTGGCCGACCACTCGTTCTCACCGCTAATACTCCTGTGTCGCCAAGATCACCAACGGACACCAAAACGACCCTTTGATTTAATCTCAGGAGTCCTAGGACAAAACTAAAACTGGCTGGAGACCCGCAACGAATTTAATCAGAAGAAAATAGGAGTAGGAAGAAATTCCAAATTCCCTCCCCAGTCAAAGCGAGGAACAATACAGACAAGGTTGTAATAACATAAACAGGCCAAGAAAAGAGAAGGCAGCCAGGCGAATCCCAGCTGGTATGTTCTCATTTAAGGTTTCACGACTGAGTTAAAGTTGTATTTTTGAAGTAATAGGTGACAAAATCTCTGTTGCCTACGCTATCCACGATGTCGCCGTATATCACACCGTTAACACCAGGCAATTGTAGTATTAATTGTAGTAAATATTATTTCAAACATAATATAATAAGTGAGCATTACATTATTTATTTATCACGGAACACAGAGTATAATAAAATCCAACAAGATGCGTCTTGAAGTCACAACGCATCATTGAACAAGAGTTCACGGGAAATGAATCCCGTCTCATTTGTCTATCCGGTTGTACCTATATTAGGTATTTATGGCTTTTTATAGTATAGGAGGCAAATGAGCAGTTGGGCCATCTGATTTAAATGATCACCAACGCCCACAGACATCCACAACAACAGAAGACTAACAGATGCGTTGTCGCCGCGACGAATATACTCGGACGTCAAGTCCGAGCATATTTTTATTTTTACAGGAATTTAGATCGCAGAAAAGCTGAATTAACTTATCCTTCCTATAAAAATATATAACTTTGTTTATTATTTGAAATTGGAATTACTTCCTACTCCTCCTACTCTTTTCCCTCGGGCTCCCTGTGACCATATCAAAGGGTCAAGTGTGGTTGCCGCTGTCGATCCTGGCGACACAGGAGTAACAGCGGTGGGAACGAGTGGTGGGCCAAAGCCCCAAAAAAAAGAAAAAACTTTGTTTATTAACAAACTTAATTGTTTTTTTTTTTTTTTATAGATAGAATCTATGCTGAGACTGAAGGTCTGTGCAGCTTCATCGATATGAGTGGCGAGCCCCTATGGTAAGCTCAAGCCACTGTATTTGTGGTCGATGAGGGGGCAGACCCCCCTTCTTCCCCAGAATACTGGGGGTAGGCAAACCGGACTTTTAGGAATTAATAGGTAAACTATTAATATCTTGGCCGAGGACAGCGGGTGTCCTCAACTGCCCACCTCTAACGGAGGGGAGCAGCTCACGCGCGGCAGCTAAAAAGTGGCCGACACGGGTCATGAGCTAGAAGAGCTCGTAGAGCTATCATGACTGGGACTTAATTGTTTGCTGCAAAACTTCTACATGTTGATTTCGTTCTCTTGCGTGGCGACGTCGCCACGGAATGTGTCACATGGCCTAAGCGAGTCTGGAACGGGATCGTACGATATCTTTCGTCTCGCTCACTCGCTGCTGTGGGGTCCGGTTAGCGATCACCGGATAGCGGATTATTATTGTGCGTTCGAGTTATTTCGTAAATAGTGAGTTTCTATTTTTACACAAATAATTGTTGAATTTATTATAATAAGAATTAATATTTTATTATAAATGACTGTTATAGTTAAAATATATATGTTCATGAAATACTTTAACTTTGTGTTAAGTAAGTACTTATAGAAAATTATTTTAGTTTAGTTATGTTTTTTTTAATAAACTATAGTGGATCTTATTGTGTCTAAATGTTTATATGTTGATGAAAAATAACTAGGTATATATTATTGTAATTAACTAAGGGGAAATTTTAAATTTAACTATAATTAGAATTAAGTGGAGGATTTATTTTATTGAACAACATTGATATTTTTTTAATTTCCGGTGCATACTGCTCTAATAGTATTATAGTAGGTACCTACATTCATTATGGAATTAGAGTACAAAAAATTACACTCTTCTTATATTTGACGTTATATTTGACGAATAAATAGACAATAATTGAATTGTCCGTTAATGAGGCACTCAGTAAAATTGCGTTTGATTACACTGTAAAGTTAATTGAAACAAATTTATAGCAATAGGTTTAATTAGTGTGTAAGTGAGATTCCTTATCAAAGTAATAGCAAAGTGCAAGCATGTGATTAATTTCTGTAATATAACGCAACCAATCATTTAATTACTTCACACCTTTTAGCACTTCTACGTACTTACAAGCAATAAGTATGTATACACTTTAGCCTGTCACAATTACTTTCTTAGACAAGTCAAAGCAATAATTTATAATATGGAATATAATATAAAATACAAATTATGACAAGGTACTAAGTTGCATTATATAATTATTGCTCGGGACTGTAGGTCGAATGAACTTTCACAGCCACAAGCTTTTCAGAACTTTATTAAGTTTATATTACCACTTGAACTTTATTTCTCACTAGCAGCCAGACTCAGCTTCGCCGTTGTAACTAAAAGTTCAAAGTTTGTGTTAAAGCTTAACACTTTAATACAAACGACACGTACTCCACAATTATAAGATTTTTTGGGACTTTTTTTAACAAGAATTTAGATGATATTTTTTTTATTAAAGATTTCAAACGGGTATTTTTAAAAATATTCATGCATAACACAATAATTTTTTAATTATAGAGCGCTAATCTGGTGGCGCTTAGAGCAGAAATATGTTATAGCCCATATACGCCAGTGTTGCTATCCAAAAAAAATCCGTAATGGCTTTCGGTATAATGAGATTCAAGACCATGGTTGTTTGTATAGAGTAGATTGGTGACTAAGAGACCTAAGTTAAGTGAAAACCAGCTACTATTTTTTTTTAATGGTATAAGGGGGCAAACGAGCAGTCTGAGTCATTTTCATGATTACCAACGTCCATGAAATGAAAATGTTTTTTTTTTTCAATTTTTCAATATTTTCAATTCAAAAATTATATTTTGAACGCCGACAATTACAATATCTACCACCGGTTCCACTCTAGCCCTGGTCCTCAGAAGAACCGGAGAAAAAAACTCAGCAATCATCGTGATATGATGAATATGAAAATACAAAATATACATTCGCATATTATAAATAATAAAATTTATCCATTTACAATAATTATGGCACAGAAACAGCCTGGAACATCCGCATAGAGGAGAGGTTTTTATGGTATAGAGGGGCAAACGAGCAGTCGGAGCCATTTTCACAACTACCGAAGCCCAGCTCCCACCTCCACGGGCCAACGTCTACTTACACACCGCACGAAACGCCGGTCTCTGGTAAGCGAGAGGTACCTCCCCGGTCGTGCCGGCCCAAAACGGCTGCATGCCAGCATGCAGTGTGGCACTGCCTCTTACTCAGATATAGGTACAGATGATATGCCCTCCTTTGTCTTTCCCCGGCTACTTATATACCGCACGAAACGCGACAGCACAGCTGTCGCTTAGCCTATATCGGGTATGGTACCTCCATGCCCCCAATTATACCTCTACCTCTTTCCAAAACTTTCTGTGAATATACTTGACAGAATACGAATTAAGTATTTTTAATGTCAAAATAAATCACATTTAAATTAACTACAACTACCAAGTATCCTTTACAGTTATGAAATCAACAGACGCGTTCAAAAGATTCTGGTTTTTCGTCCTATATTTCGATACTCGCAAACTCACTTGACCTAGAATCATGGAATTTGGTAAAACGCGCGGCTCCGCTGCACTTGCACACGTAATTTACGTTACAGTTATCAAAATAAACAAAAACATTTACATTTATCATTAAATCAGCAAATAAAAAAAAATGTAAATGGTGTAATAACTTAAATAACTTTATGTCAAATCAGGATGTAAGGAAGAATGTTTGGGTAGAAATCCTTGCTAAATCAGTGTGACAAAATGTCCGACATGTCATACTGACGACTTCGACAATGTTTTTTTTTACAAAAGGATTGATTTTTCAACAAAACGATAAAGATACGAAGCTAAACAGCTCTAGTATTATCTATCCGACAACAGGAATCTCTACCGGACAGGAATATGATAAACGAGTAGATAAATATTGTCAAAATAAATATTGTATATTAATTAGATAAGTTGGTGTGTCTGTCATGTCTATTTTAATGTGTACTGTCGTAAAGCTATTTTATTTATTCAATTGAAGTAATATTTACGTTTTAATTAGTAGTTATGATTTGCACTTTAAAATTATTTCTTCATACAAATGAAGAAATAATTTAATCCTAATCCTAATTTCAGGATGACATCCTTTATTCGTGGGATTAAAATAACATTGTAATGAAGGGGATGGAGCGAATTACTCCTGAAAAGAGACAGCATACGAGGACGCCGTGTGGCCGTTGCGCGCGCGCCGTTCATTGATGCGCAGGCGCCGCGGAGGATGTGGGGCGGGGGCGAGGAATGCGGCCGCGGCGAGCAATGACCGCGCCAGGGTCGCTTCCTTTACGAGAAACGCGGGCCGTCGTACTACAGCCGTTTACCCCCCGCTCCCCCCTCGATACGTACTACATGCTCCTCACGGCTGCGACGCGCGCTTTTCGACCCGTAGTCCGTTAGAAAAATTAAGTGCGCCGCATTCCGCGACCGTTTCGATGTCTCTATCGCACACTCAGATTGTGGCTCTTCCGTTTCATTCTTGGGTGGGACCCTGTATTGTGGCTTCGTATCATCTCAAAACAAAACTCTAGGCGCGAAACTTGCGCTTCACTGAGTTCTACTTCACCTAGATAATGTTACACTTAATGAGCATTTCTCCCACTGATACTTGTTTTGAATGCGTGCTATTGTTTTCAATCAATAAACGCATTGGTTCATTACGTGTACATGTTTTAATTTTAATTTTTAATTTTGCATAATCTTTTAATTATTATTAGTAGTATAAAAATTAGTTATTATTACTAAACTGTAAAAGTGTTTACATATTTGGTAAAAAAATAAAATAAAAAGCTGAAATAAATATTATTGCAGGTAAAATCTATCTTAAATAATTACATTTAATAACATTATATTTATTCAAGACAAGAAGGTGAGTATTGTTGTTTTATATACCTACTTGCTAACTGACCAGGCCATGCGATGTGGTGATAATTAACGCGGTTATAAATAACCATATAAGTATTTTAAACTGTCAAACAAATTTATATATCTGTGTGAAATATAATTAAAATCGGCCCAGTAGTTACTACATATAAATTCGGAATCGACGAATCGAACATTTTGAATTATTCCGAGGTTCACATTGTTAAATGTAACAGTGGTAAGTTTGTTAAGCAAATCGTATCTCCTGTGGTGTTTTGAAACTGTGGATCCGTTCAGCGACTTATGACTTAGACAGCTCAAAGAAAAGGGGAGCCTTCCCTTTGTTTGTCATGGCTATAATTACGTGAATCTAATTTAACTTAGGCGTAAAGTAAACGCCTGCTGCAGAAAAGCGTAAAGCAAGTGCTAATTTAATTTTTGGCTTCGGGGTCTTGTAATAATTTATTATATATCTTATGGGGACTAAAATTTATAATCTTGATTAATTTCTACTACTACTACTAATTAAAGTAATCTACTTTAAAACATTTTCATTTGCTCGCCTACAAGTGTTTATCTACACTATATAGTACTATACTAATATGAGGCTGAAGATTTTGTACGGTTAAACGCGCTTATCTCAGTAACTGCTCGACCAATTTGCAAAATTCTTTCGATGATATTTATTCTGTTTATCGAGGAAGGCTTATGAGCTATAACACCATTATTCTTTTTTTCAATTCACACAGCTAAGTAATATATACGTTTAATTTCAAGTCGCAACAAAATTGATGTCAACGAAATCCAAATAGAAATTATTTCGACAAATTCACGCAACACCGCCAAATGATCAATTAAAGTATAAACGGATTCCGTGGTTCCATTGAGCGTATTGTCTATGCTCTACTCGCTAATGAATTGAATCGAACGATGGTGGAGCTCGGAGTGACAAGCGACAATCAACAGCCCTCCATCGAGAGCAGCGCTCATCGCGCAGCCAGCGGCCAGCAGCGTTCAAAAGTGATGTAGCGATTCACGTAAGTGATATGTATTATCGACGGTAGTGTTGTTCTATTTTCGTGAGCGTTTCAATATGTCGATTTTGCATGTGTAGCAAGCATTGCATGATTTGCGGTGGATGCTTATAGACGAGGTTAGCGACTTATTTAGACTTTGATTCTTTTAGCAATCCATTAGCCTTGTTTATAAACATCCATCACCACAAATCATGCAAATGGAAATTGCAAATAATCCATAGCATGGACCATTGGTACTCTCACAAACTACACAAAACGGTAAAGATAGCCATCCACCTATATTGGATATATACATTATACACTAAAGCTAAATTCCCAGTGCCCGTCCAATTTGGCCGCAATATAATAACTTTAAATTTTCGAAAGATACTAAAAATTTTGTATGCCTAGTCACGTACTACCTAAATACAAAACTAACACTGAAATCAAAGGAATGTGGTAAATGTTCAAGCAGAACAGTCTGGAAACTTTTAAAAGCGATCCGTACTCGATACAACACGTCACTTAACGTTTGACACCGCAGGCGAATTATACGATATCGATTTTAGTAGTTAGTCGATAGATTAAAGCTGCAACGCTGCCCGATACGTTTAATTAAGGCGCCCTTTGGCCCAGCCTTTTACATTTAAGGTCGTCACACACGCCGGAGATGCTGTATTATTGTTAACACAAAATATCGCTCACCATTGTTTGTGTAATACGGCAAATTTTAATATATATAAATTATTTGTTGTTTGTCCGTGATGGACTTCAAAAATTTGGCATACATATGTAATTTGGCCCAGTTTAAAACAGGCTATATTATATTTTGCTATTTACGTTTGCTAATAAAAAAGTAACAAATATGAGGACTCATTTCGAGCGACTTGTGGGTTTCCGTTGACCCAAATTATTCGGCACTCAGAATGCGCGGGAGAAAATTCATATTGGAAGTCATTACCTTCCGATTGGTTAATAAATGTAATAGTAGCACATAACTCATCATCACCATCATCATATTAAATCATTCTGCGTATGACATATTATTATAGTATTTTAACAGTCTGTTATACCTTAATGTAAATATAAAAATTAATGATTGTTTGTATTTCCTTTATAGAACCGTAAACCATACATTTGATCATGATATGACGATCTTTACCAAAAGTTGTTGTGCATAATACATAGGTTTCTCAGTTTGAATTTTTAAAATTTCAACTTCTGAGAGATAAATAGGGGGATTACGTTTATTAATTGCTTGAAACAGTGAATCACAGTTAGCATAATATAAAATCATCTCAACATAAAATATTATAGCACATTCGCTGTGTGACGAGCCTAAATGTTTATTAGTTTATTTGGTAGACAATAACGTTCATTAAATGTTGTTCCGCTTTTAGGACCTTTGACTGTTCAGAGCTGAGCGCATCTCCCTTTTTGCTGTAGCCTAGGGCTGCCGCCGCGCCGTGTTGGTTTTGAATGTTCATTAACTGTTTTCGGGTATTAACTTGTCACTATATATCAACCAATAAGATGGTTCCTGGTGTTAGGGATGACAATGATGGTGTTTTCGATAAACCATTTTGTGTAGATTATTGCCTAGTAGACAACTATACCACAGTGTACATGATCTCTATGTTTAGCTGGGAGATATGTGAATGTGCTTCAAGTAACTTATGGACCTCCTTAACTCCTTAAGTGGGGTCTGGGGTTAGGTTGGACCTGACCCCATTGCTTGTTCCTGCCATCTGCCGTGAAGAGGGCGGATCTCCGTCGTCCGAGGATCGAGCTGGACTGACTCCCTCGTACTTGAAGCCTAGTCTGGGTCCCGTAATATGGACCGGACCTATCGACGAGCTGACCCTATTGCCAACAGGTCTGTAGTCACCTTATAGAAGGTGAGAGGTTCCTTGAGGTTTAAGGGTCCTTCAATTAGCCAATTCAGAATACCCACAATGGTCAGCACTCTTTTAAGGAGGAGTCCGGCTCCCACATGAGGTTCTGACCAATAGATCCGGGGCACCTCAATATTGGCTATGGCATTAGGATTACCAGATGGGATGACTAAAATGTCTAAACAAAATTAAAAACAAAAACAGTATTTTTGAATTGTAGTCCCGACAAAATAAACATACTACGCTTTTACCCTATAGGTATGTTTCAACCATCTGTTTTGTAGGGACACTACATTTTTGCGGAACTCGGGACATCATATAAAATGTCGGGACAATCCCGGCGAATCTCGCCCATGGCAACCCTATGTGTCAGCCGCGGAATTTTAGAGGGTATTCGATACATCGGCGAGCTTCGCCATTTCATCGCACCCCACCTGAAACCAAAAAATAATCCTTTCTGCATGTGGCCACAGGTGTGCCCAAATTGATTTACACGTTCAATAGATGTTAGAGTGCGTTCTAAAAATCGCTGCCAGTACTGCTCAGAACCTGTACATAAATCCATACTACTGCCATAAAGACAAGTATCAGTAACAGTTGATTTCGGAATGCAGCCTTAGTTTCAATCCTCCGGACCCGCAACAATGTTTCGGCACGTTTTTGTAGCGACACGACACCTTATCGCCTGTTATTTTGTAAGCTGCCGTTAAATATTCCCTTACATTTGAACATTTTTGTATACCCTTTCCATATTTCCCATGTCCATAATCAGTCACACAGACGGAGGGGAAGGATTTCCCCAAAGAACCCTATCTCTCACAAGCCATATAAAGGCATAGCCATCACTTCATTCCTATATTACGTCAGCTTACTATCCCGGTCGTGCCGGTCCAATTCGGCTCCATGCATGCAGCGAAATATAATACCAGGTGCCTTTCAATACTATTATAAAGTTTCCACTATAGGCAACATGGTGCGTTAAAACAGGCCCAAGTAAAACATATTGGTAGTTGTGTGCTATTTATAGCGGGCCACTTAGACGTGTACCGTGGAGCGCCCACGCTATTAAATGCATTCATGGGATTCTCGAATAGATACTGATATTATAGCCAATAAGTGATTTGTATACAGGTCACATTCTAATTTGTCTGTCATTGTTCTACAACCTTGTGTGTCTATTATGAACTGGTCAAGCTGTACTCACTTTGTTGGTCAAATATCTAAATTACGGTATTATATATGATATTCTTGGTAATATAGCTTTTAGTCAAAGAATAGTTAAAATTGGTCCAATAGTTTTGGAGATTATTCAATACAAAAAAAAAATCTTTTCTCTATAGGTATATATATAGTAGGTAACTAGCGAATCTTTCGTATCTATTGAGATTAAACCTACGAAAGCTTTTTTTATATCAAGTACTATAGTACTTAGTACAGTTATAACTGATCAATGATCATCTATAATAGTTTAATTTATTTTTTTATTTAATTATCATTTTCTCCCATTAATTTAAAGTAACTGTACCATTATTTTTGTAAATCAAAGTTTTCTCCTCTCTGTTTTTCGGCTTAAAGCCTTTCAACTAAAGCTTTCAATTCTTAAGCGATTTCTGCGTAGGCGATGCCTTTGAAAAGATTATACTTTGTTCTCTCAAACCAGAGCTCGTAAAAGTACAGTTTATATGTAATTTATATATTTTATATATGTAATAGCAAGATAATTATAGAATATATAAGACAATTATAATATTTTCTTTTTATTTTCGCACGGGTGCAATGTATGTTAATTCGTGTAGAGGAAAAATAAGTATTAATTATAAATACGTATAAATATGACGTAGCTATGAGTCAGCAAACTGAAGTGGCAGGGCAGGCCAGACTGCTCGGAGAATCGATAGCCGCTGTGGAAGAAAGGTTTTCGAGTGGCGGCTCGCAACGGAAGACGTGGTGAAGACTTGGTGAACGGGAGCCGCTGGGTGTAAGTGGCTCGAAACCTTTGACGCTGTGAGGGAGGCCTGTGTCCAGTAGTGGATTTATTTTTTTATATAGGAGGGCAAACGAGCAGCCGGAGCCATTTTCATGAGTACCGACGCCCACAAACATCCGCATAGAGGCTATACAGATGCGCTGCCCTCCTATCTCCTCCCACCTTCATGGGCCACCGGCTACTTACACACCGCACGAAACGCAACAGCACAGCTGTCACTTTACGCCAGTCTCGTGTAAGCGAGAGGTGCCTCCCCGGTCGTGCCGCCCAATTCGACTGCATGCAAGCATGCAGTGTGGCACTACCTCTTACTCTTTATGTCGGGCTGATGATAAGTCCGTAAATTTCACGTTGCCGTGGTGATCTTACGTGACAGGCAACTTGAACTTGAAACGAAGAAGAAGTCTTGGCTTGCCTTCAATCTGTTTTCTTAGCTTAGACTTAAATGAATTATGATGTTGACGACTGTTGTGTAATCAATTCTAGTAAGAGGTAGTGCCGTGCTGCAGTTGGATTTGGCCGCTTGATCGGGGAACGTTTCTCTGACACTATACTTCCGCAAAGTAACTGCCTTTTGTGACTTTCTAACAAGCTAAAAATTATACGTATTAAAATATTAAGTATCCTAATTACAATTTGTAGTTACGCTGGTGGGTTGCCAGCAAAAATTTCATGTTTTTTTTCTATAATTTAAAAATGAATGATCATGAATCAGTGAAATGAAAATTTTAATGTCATTTAATTTAAATAGTTCATTGACAGTTGTCGAAAACAGTTTTATTTTAATATTTCATTTTGTTAAGTTTCGTTTTCTTCTGATTATTTATCTGCACATCTAGTGGGACTAGGTAGGTAGGTACTGCCACGCAGCATGCATGCATTTAGTCGAATTGGGCCGGCACGATCGGGGAGGTACCTCTCGCTTTCATTAGACCGGCGTAAACTGACAGCTGTGCTGTCGCGTTTCGTGCGGTGTGTAAATAGCCGATGGCCCATGGACGTGGGAGGAGGAGTCTATGGGCGAAGGTAGTCATTATAATGGCTCCGACATTTCGTTTGCCCCCAACGCTATAACATCTATGGCTACGACTCTACAACCGTATTTTATTTACTTCTATCGTCCCGTAACACTAGATCAAAAATCGTTTTTAATGTTCCTAATAAAAATAAAAAAATCCTAATCTAGTTTATGCAAAACTAGCTTCGCCCCGCGGTTTCACCCGCGTAAATCCCATAGGGATTTTTCGGGATAAAGACTGTCCTGTGTTAATCCAAGTTACCCTTATATGTGTTTGCCAAATATCACGAAAATCGATTCAGCAGTTTTTGCGTGAAGGAGTACCAAACAAACATACAAATTTTCTCATTTATAATATTAGTAGGATAGAATGCGGTGTAATATATCTAACATGGAATTAATATGGTAATTGTTACTGAAATTATTCCTAATTAACCGGCTATTTTAAGCTTTAAAAGCCGGTTTCACAAGTTCATAAACGCTCAACGGTGAAATAAACTTTTAGTTTCACAGGCCAGTTAGAAGTACTTAATTAAAATATATTCATGTCGTTGTAAGAGTTCGAGTAAAGTTTTAGATAGTGTCATGCTGCATGCATGCATGTAGCCGAGTTGGGCCGACACGACCGGGGAGGAACCGTTGCGTCGCGTTGCGTCTGTAAGTAGCCGGTGGCCCATTGAGGTGGGAGGAAGAAGGAGGGCAACGCATCTGTTTATCTCTATGCGGATGGCTATGGGCGTCGGTAGTCAAGAAAAGTGCTCTGACTGCTCGTACTATTAAAAAATGTGTGTGCTTTAGACCACACAACTAAAGTAAAATTTAATTATCGATGTAAAACACAAATTCGTTACCGTAGTTACAACGACATAACATGTCATATCATATTTATTTTTTAAATATAAAAAAGTTTCACTGAAATCAAATTAGAATTTTGAATTTGAATGATAACTTCCAGGGGTCTCACCCGATCACACAGAGTAACGCTCTCGCCAGCTTACGCCCCCTGTCAAAGTTTTTCTTCAAAATTCCTTTGAATAAAACCTAGACCCGGACCTAAGACAACATAAAATTTAAGGTTACACTGAACGCAGTCTCAATGGAATGCAACACAGATCTGTGCCCCATGCGGAACTGCGTAGAATGTAGATAGAAAACGTTACAAGCCATGTACGTAGGGGACGGGTATAGGTTGTTTGTGACCACTGCACCGTGGCCCTGGCGTGCCTTCGATGTGCCCGATGTAAACACGATGCAAGGTCGACCGCCTTACGACAACTACTACAACTGCTACAATAGCCTATAGTAATGCTTAAGAGCTTTTTCAGTGTCATAAAACCCCGTATACATTCTGCAACATCCATATTATTATTATAAATGCGAAAGTGTATTGTTTGTTTGATTGTTGTTCTTTCACATAAAATGGGATTAATGGATCGATGTGATATTTTGATCGATAGTTGAAGATCTGATGAGTGTCATCGGCTCCTTTTTATTGCGAAAAATCACGCGAGCGCAGCCGCAGGTAACAGCCAGTTTGCCAATAAACCGTTTTATAAATATTTCACGATGTTTCATGAGTTATGTAATAACGATTCATAAACAAAAGCGATTTTTTTAAGAAACATGTTGCTTCCTTTGAAGTAAAGTTTCTAAAAAAATCACTTTTGTTTGTTGAATCGTTAATAAATTACATAATTCATGAAACATCGCGAAACATTTATAAAACTTATTTACAAATTGAAGAATAGAAAAGTTTCAGAAACAGTGTTAATGGTAATCTTGTTTATAAATAAAGAGTGTTTGTTTAAAAGCTTCAGAAGTAGCGTTTAATGAACCTAAACTTGTTTAAAAACAAATGTTTTCTAATGTGTAAAAGCTTTGAAACAGTGTTTAAGGTAAGCTTTTTTATAAACAAATGTTGCCTAATGTATAAAAGCTGCAGAAACTGTATTTAAAGTAAACTTGTTTTTAAACAAATGTTGCCTAATGTGCACTCGGCTTAATATGTAAGCTGCACACGCAAATATTAAGTTTCAATGTCGTGTGGGTAATTTAGCAGAGGTCAATATACCTACATGATATCGTACGTGGAAAAATACAAAAGCATCCATAGCGTTAAAGTATCTTGTTCGTACTATTGTGATAAATGGTTAATAAATAATGGTTAAAATAATCTAGTTTTTTTTATTTTTTATGTTATTTTTATATTATTATATATTTATGGTGTGTAAAAATAAACTATCACATCAAACCTTAAATTGTCATAGTAATTTTAATTTTATCTTTTTGTGTAATACAATGTCAGAATATTATATAATTTATAGAGATTAGAGATTTTATTGAATATATTCATAAACGCACCTGAAAAGGGATAAACGAAACCGTTATAGGATCGTGTTGTCCTTCTTTATTACACACGTCGATGTTGCTGTAAATATTTTCCAATTTGCAGGGAACGCTAAGTTTACTGTTCAAAGAGCAACCTTTAATAAATCAACAGTAAAAAGAACTAGCGGTAATTGCTACGAGCTGCCCTGAGCGATGTAATTCCCCGCGTTAGGTCTTATTCAATTACAGTACCGTAACGGGAGCGCTGTTTTCACAAAGTCGTTAACGTTGTAAAAGAAATAAAGAAGGCAAGAAAGAAAGATTAATTTATTTGTGTAATTATTATATTTAAGTACTTACATGTAATATAATTCTATTAAGTGTGCGCGAATACTAATTTTCATTACTCGTTACAATAAAACTAATTTAACTAACTTTGATTATATTAATAAACTAAGTTAGTTAAATTATACTTATATAATTACTTAGTTTATTGTACAGGTGATTTGTTTGTCTAAGATGCCAGAAATTGGTCCCCACAAAGGTACAAAAGTTTAAGGTAAAATGTAAAGTTCTTCCTGCATGATTTAGGAATGGTTGGCTAAACAACCGGCTGCCTCTGTTGGTGACATGGTGGTTCCAATCTCGCTCAGGTTACGGATCTTAAAGTTATCAAGAATATTAAATATTTCCCGTATTTTGTCTAGTAGTCGTCTAGGCAGGTGTAACAATTAAACATACCTGAATCCGATCAGATGTCAGATTTTGTAAGAGGTAGTGCCACACTGCATGCTTGCATGCAGCCGAATTGGGCCGGCACGACCGGGGAGGTACCTCTCGCTTACACGAGACCGGCGTGAAGTGACAGCTGTGCTGTCGCGTTTCGTGCGGTGTGTAAGTAGCCGGTGGCCCATGGAGGTGGGAGGAGAAAGGAGGGCAGCGCATCTGTATAGCCTCTATAGTCTATGCGGATGTCTATGGGCGTCGGTGGTCACGAAAATGGCTTCGACTGCTCGTTTGCCCCCCTATATCATAAAAAAAAAAAAGGGGTAGGTTTGTGAGAGAAATTCTCGTACAGGCAATGAGACTTAGTTCAATAAACATAAAATAAATATACATCAGTTACAAAGTTGAGAATAATAATAATATAGCATACAACATAGATTTGATATCACCTGCCCCTTCGGTATTTCCGGACCGATACGACCTAGGGATCATCGCCTCTGAAAGGTTGGTGGCGCATCTGTTAGTCTTAGGGTGTTACGGATGTCTATGGACGTTGGTTATCATTTAAATCAGGGACTCAGTTGTACGTTTGCCTTCTATACTACTTAGATACTAAGAATACTTAGATACTATACTTAGATACTAAGAATAATAACGTATCTAGACTGTATTAACTATATGATGTACTGTAGCCAAATACCGATATTCAATTAAGAGTCAACTTCAGGCAAGTATGTCTGGAATGCCTGCATCTGCAATGCAGCGGTCAGACTTAGGGTATCCGAAACATGCGGGTGTATTATACTGTACATTGTGTTGAGTTTCTAATTTTGATATTATCTGTGAATTGTTTACTTGTGTAAATGTATGTAGTGACGTCATATTGTACGATTATAAGGATACTTAGAATGGATAGACTTACAGATAGGACGAGATAAAATAAACTAAACCTTGATTTTTTTGCGTTTTTTGACGCATGGATTGAAGCACGCCAACGTAGCGTTGCTACGCGCCGTAGTACTACGTACACGAAGATAAGGTTCTAAGTACATGACATTTTCGAAGTCTAATTTAATTAGCTCTGAGTTTAATTGTGAAAGAATGTGAAAAAAAATGTATATTTGAAAGTTGTAAGACCTTTTTATTTTTTTAATAATACCTTCTATTGCTAAAAAAGTAATGTAAATAATAATTAATATGACACCTAGTTGATTTATATTTTGATTATGTTTTTTATAGCTACATGCAAACATATTACCAATAAAAGGACAATTAAAAGGTAACAAAAATAAGATCGAATAGTTTTGGGTCATTATTTACAAAATATTTGAATTCATATGTTATCCTAAATAATCTCGGAATCATGTTTAATCTCGGAATCATATCTAAATATTATTTGGAATAACAAAGAATACAAAATTTCATGAAAGCAACTGAAACAGTAATTGGTTGATCATAAACATCAATATGGCGATCTCCGTGCAGTCTTAAAATATTATGGAGGATAGGTAAGGAGGAAGGAGAACCATCTGTATTTATGAAAACGTGTCCATCGAAATGCATTAACCTAAGGCGGGGCGACATTAGTGTTAGGGTAAGTTTACTTTTACAACATTAATTTGTACTATGCAAGTTGTTGAAATTTTCAATAATCAACTACTTTAGTCGCCCTTTATTTTTTTACTGGGCATACTTTAATTTCTTTACAATTACCACATTCATACCATACACTATCTACACCAGCGCTATATTCTATTCTATCCTGGAAGGTTTTTGAATCCTTATTTATTTACAGCTGGACAATTTTTCCTATTTTCTGCCATATGAGATGATTCTCCTTACCTCTACCCTCCATATAAAATATATGCTATGTCACTGAATAGTGTAGATCTCTGTACAATCGTTTTCATGATCCGACCGGTATTGCCAAACAAACAAACAATCTAAATTAGGCTTTTGTCTTTACATAATATTCAAAATTGCATCTCCACGGGGGTTCCGGTCTAGAGAAACTGTTCAAACCAGTTCCAGCCCTCGTCCAATGAACATAATATTAAATGCATTTGCCTGTAGACAGCTTATGTCGCGCATGTGAACAGAATCAGCCCGATATTGGGGACCAAACGTGTTGGTGACGTTACAATATCCGGACCTGGGATTTAACCGCTGACCTGAATAAGTATGGACTATTGAGTTGTGGTGAGACGGTGATTGCGATCGCCGTGAAAAATCACTGTGATATTCATAAACAGCGATGGTTGTAGGGAATGCTCTTTGCGCAAGCAATGATTTCAATCACTACATGCTCACAGCGACCGGTCACTGTTATTACGCGTTCGCTATGAACGCTGGAAGCGATGCAGCGCGCTAAAGTAAAGAGTGATTTAAAGAGTGATTAAATCACTGCTACTATTCACGGCGATTTTTTACAACTGCTCAGGGCGATCGCTGTTACTCAAATATCACTCTTAGGCACACCTCTACTATTGACTATTGAGTCAATGGAAACAATATAAACAAGACAAATACTACAAAAGTGAATAGCTAGAAAGGGTAATAAGGTTTTAGAAGCAGCAAGCTTTTAGAATGGACGATTTATACATGAGTCCAGATAGTAGAAGCCAGGCCTTGTTTGCCAAAATTCGTCCATCTATTTGGACTGTAAGTGTAAGAAATGGATACACAAACATACATATGCTCGTAAAAAAATTGACGCAAGCGCGATAACTTTCAATTAGTTCTTTATATCCTGCAATGTGCCGAACCATTGAAGTCAAGGCTTACCCCAAAATATAGAAACTATTCCATATACATATATGACGACCAGACTGGCGCAGTGGTACAGGGCTCGGATTAGTGGAGCATGTTGCGCCACCGGTCGCGGGTTCGAATCCCGCCTTGGTTATGGATGTTTATTTAAGTTTTATGTGTATTTCTATAATAAAAATCTTAAATATATAAAATTTCTTAAATTTATAAAACAT
>LUGF01041786.1:36158-62109 GCA_001625245.1 Calycopis cecrops
AGTACATTATGTTTTTGACGTTTCATTTGTACAAAGCAGAACAGGTAACGTTTGCCATTTCAATGTTGTTACTGTAAAGCAATTAAAAGTGGACAAACCCTTTGTGTCAAAGCGGCAGCGGTGAACCGGAAATGGATATTAGACTGTGACGCTAGTGCGTGGATATTGGAAACTGTCACTGATTAATAAGCCTGGTTAAGTCTGAGTCGGACTTGCATACCGAGGGCTCTGTAGGATTCTGTAAAGCTCTGTAGTCTTGAAGTAAGAGAATGAACCAAGTATTACCTCTAAAATTGACAAAATTATATTTGCGGGCGTGTGCACTGGGTTTTTGTGAATTGAACTAGAAATTTGTATTCTCTTGTTAAGATATAATTACAACTTACAAGTTCCTCATTAATTTCCTTTATCTACATTGTACCTCATCTCTTCTCTTGCTAAATTTCATCATCCTAAGTCTCCGTGATAGGTGCTTAGGTTTTAGACAGTACAGACATAGGTATACATAAATAATCCTATAACAAACGAAAGAACCTCATTTTTACTTTCGAAACACTTGACTTTTGTTCCAGTCACAGGATTTTTTAATCCCATTGAGGGTTTCAAAATTATAAAATTTTCCCACAGATTTCAAATTGCACTCTACTCAGCAATGGATAAGGACAGATAGCATTTTTGTGGCTTAAACGAGTAATATCGAAAAATTATGAAATGATAAAATTGGGAAAAATATCGAATAGTAGTATCTATGTCATATGACTTAACAAAACCCAATGGCCAAAACGTGTATTTATCAGTTGCGCCCTTATTTCTTCTTCCCTAAGGGTGATGGGTCTTTGGCCATGGTCCTCTCTGTTACTCATCCCCAAACCTAGTAGACTCTGAGCAATCCGAAGAAGCTGTGTTGGGCATCTCTTCATTTCTACAATAAAAGTTCAGAAAGTTCCGAATTCAGAACACCTATCATGTCAGTAGATATTACAATATTCAATAGACAAACGTATTTATTGAATACATAAAATGAGCCATCTTTTTTTTGTGTATTATTTATTTTATTAAGGTCGCACAGAATAAGTAGGGTCATTAGCGATCACTATGGACTAACAATGTTTTTGTATAATGTTAAAATAAATTATAATAATTATTGCGTCTATAATGAGCCATCTTTGTATATGACAATACTATTGAAGTAGCATATCAAGTGAGCTATAAAATTAGAAACAAACAATCTGAAGCTTGTTTAGTTAAGCCTCAGACTAAACTTTCTGACTGGTGACATACTCGCTTGACTTAATTAAAGTGATGACATTGTAAGTAAGGCAATTTATGCATAATACCGGTTTCAACCGCGAAATCCATATACACTTCAACACCCTATTTCACCCCCTTAGGAGTTGAATTTCTAAAAATCCTTTCTTAGCGGATGCCTACGTCGAAGCATCTACCTCGTTGCCAAATTTCAGCTTGATCCGTCCAGTGGTTTGGGCTGTGCGTTGATAGATGGCTATGTCATGTTTGAGTTTTATATATGTATATAGATTTTCAACACTTGCAAAAGACACAGAGTAATTACGTGTGTCTTATATATTAATGTGTCAAATGCATGGTAGTGTGTGTGAAGTTTTACTTATTAAATTAAAGTACATTATAAACATTATTACTAAAAAATTTCAGCGTTCTGCACTTCTCTTGCACGTAAACTATAAGTGTGCCAAATTTCATACTCCTCCGTCCGCGCAATTTTCGTAAAATGTTCCCCAAGTTTCTGCTTCACTTATCAATATATAGATAACTTAGTCTGTGTTGAGAGATATTGGTACGTTATTACGTAGCCAGATATACGTTATTAGGGTAAGGTGTTTCAAATGTATATTGTGAATTGTTTTAAAAATTAAGTAAAATTACGAAAGCTTAGCATCATCATTGTTATCATCATCATTGTCATCATCATCATTGTCATCATCATAATCAACCGGTGGACGAGTGTACGTCTGGACATGACCTCTGGATGGATAGTGCACAAAAGGACACGGTCACTTGCATGCAGCGGCTCCCCGCCACCTTGACCCGTCACCACCGTGTAAGTGGTCTTACAACGCTCCGTAATGTTTTGCTTATGTTTTTTGCAAATATACTAAAAATTACCTAAATTGCTAACGAACTTGAATGTTCTAAACAAAGCCAGAGATTTTTTTAAGTTCAAATTTCTTTATCAAATAACAATATAAGTCGTAATATCTTTTCTTATATCTTTTATCAGATAAACAATAAAGTGACGAGTTATAGGAGAAGACAGATGAAAATTCTATAGCAATGCCAGCAGTTCGTCGGACTGGTGAAGACTTGATTAAATATAACGATGAACGACGATTTCCGCGCATTAGACCACTGTCTATTGTCGTTAAGGAATTGCTAATAGTGAATATTCTACTGTTTGCCAGTTATGTGTAACGGTAATAGAAGTATCTTTTAAAATCGGTCTTTTGATGACCAGCGAGTGTCTTCTACTGTCTGCCCACTTTGTAAACCACAGTAATTAATATAAGTAATATAAGGGAGAAAAAAAAAAACGGTCGCCATCGTCGAAATCGGTGTCGAGAGCATTTTTAATATTATTATTATTATCTTTATAATATACTAGGGCAAACGAGCAGTAGTGGCTTGACCAGCGATAGACATTCACACAATTGAAAATGATAATGGTAATGGCAGTGATAGTATACTCTCTTAGTAAGAGGGAGTGTCACATTGCAGTGGATTGGGGCGGCATAGGGGAGGTATATCTTACACGCAGCCGGACAATACCCAAGGAAGAGAAGTCTAGCCTTCTCACCGAGGCCATCCAGTTGCTGGAGGAACCCTGTTACTTGTAGATGGCCCCCCTTCAATTATAGCAGGAGTTTAGTCGGCAGGGGCAACTGAATTGCCGAGCCCGACACTGTACGCGATGGAGCCACACGAGCTCCTGGGTAGACTAAGTAAAGGTATTCCCCTGCGTTACAAAAAAAATCTTGCACACACTATACCGCCTTGAAGTATTTTCACGTGTGGTATGTGATTTTCGACGATAAAACAAATTAGAAACTAATAACTATATATAAATATATGGTAATATTTATCGTATTACAATACAATTACATTTTTTGGCCAACTTAAAATCATAACTCAGTAATGGTGACTCAAGGAGGTGAGACGAGGAAGAAGGGCAACGCATCTGTTCATCTCTATGCGGATGTCTATAGTGGTCATGAAAATGGCTGCGACTGCTCGTTTGCCTCCCTATACCATAAAATAAGAACAAAATGGGCAGCGGTAATCGCCGTACAGTCATGCGGTTTGGCTGTGAGCGGTGGCAGTACTCGGGAATGCTGTGGCACCAGTTCGCTCGGTAATGAGCAACAATATTCACTTACCATTTATAACACTAGCTGCGCCCCGCGGCTTCACCTACGGGAAATCAACGCCAAAACATATTTTGGGATGAAAAGTGATATTATTCCAGAGAGTAATACATATGTGACACGACCTGTTCAGTGGTTTTTGTGAGAAAGAGTAACGAACATACTTGGAAAATGTTATTACTTATATATACTAATTTTTTATGGTCTGTATTAGGGGTCGAATGAGCAGTCGGGCCATTTTCTTGACTACCGACGTCTATAGGCATAGAGGCCATACAGATGCGCTACCCTCCGCTATGCGTAAGTCTCACCCGCGTAAATTTCGATCTAGTAGAAAGTAGAAAATCATCCCACGGCGTCCTATAGGAACATTTTTTCGGGATAAAAACTATCATATGTTTTAATCCAAGTTACTATGTGTGTGTCAAATTTCATGAAAATCGGTTCGGCAGATTTTGCGTAAAAGAGTAACAAATAAACAAACACATACAAACATTCCTAGGATACTTTACCAACAAATGAATAAATATAAATGTTTGGCGTGTAAACGAACGTGTCGGATACAGCTTTAGTTTCATTAATATGGCTAATTGAGGATAAAGAGCGTAGCAGTTGTTTGTGGAGCGTGTCTTTGTTACAGTGAAGAACATCAACCGTAAGGCTTAGGCTACGACCGCACAGACAGGTTGCCTAATGCCTAGTAACGCGTGATAACGATTTGCTAGGGCACACTGTAGGTCACGACTTAATCTGCTCTTTCGCAGATAAATCACGAAAATGGTTTTGTGAAAACCTTTATGTAAACCTTTAGTCTACGATTGTAATAATAATAATAATAAACGTGGTATTCCGAAACTATCGTGCGCGAGTTCTTTTACCTGATGAAGACGGAAGACGGTCCACCCGACCATGATCTCCATGAGCCATTCATCCATATTAGCGCCGAGCCACTTTACACTTTAGCTGCATCCGACGTCAGAATCGGGGAATGAAGGACCAGACTCCTTCTCTTCGCTTGCACATGCGAAAAGTAAAATGTACTTAGGCCCTTAGCACACGGTGCGGCTGATCGTATTTGTAGTATAACATTTGTTTTACTGATTATATACTCTGTGGCTCGCTAGGCTTAATGTGATTTCATTTACTTCACGTATTTTTTTTAATAGTTCGGATTAATAGTAAGACATTTATAGTATACGTAGTTTCATTTAGTTCCTCTCGTTTGTATCAACCTTGTATAATAAATCTTCATTATACGTGATGTTGGCTGTTCAGAATTCAAAAATCGTTCTGTATTCCCGTCGTCTGCGCGAAGAAAAGGAGGGAAACTCATTGTACGAGCTTCCTGTGGATATGGACTTGGCATTGCGCTTCCGGCTGAGGCTCTACATACATGCAGCGCAAGTAATAGATATTTCATATTATTTTAAAGGAAAAACAACCCTAGTCAAAAGAAAAGAACTAAATAAAAATACCTAATCTTGAGTATTCTTTTAGCTTTTAGACACACTACACATATGAAGTAGGTAATAATTAAAATCCATATACATTAAATATTCCTAAAAAAGTTTTTCAGACGGATATTTATAAAAAGTATACTTTAATGTACCTATAAGGTTATAGTAGTAGTAGCGTTAGTTAAGTTTTAAATTTTTTTAAGCCACTTACGCCTTATAGTCTAGGTGCCGACTAAAAACTTGTGTTGGAAAATCGACAAATATTGAGTATTTCCATGTACAGTAATTTACTCGGAATTACTGTACATCGCCACGAAATAGCCAATATATTGGACAATGTTCGCCCGCCCCGGACACTCGCCCAGTGTTGTGGAATAAACAGGGGAAACAATTAACAACTCGATTAAGGAAATCTGTCGCAGCGCCCATTTAAATTTTACCTTTTAATATATTACTGCTTTATTTTTAAGGTGAGTCTATAAATTGTATGATGAGATATTGCGATTATGTAGGGGCGACTATAAAATATTTGTGCGTACTCTTTCACTTTTTTGATTAAGAATACAAATATACGTAATATTATTACTTTGAAGGTTTTTTTATTTAACGTTGATTTAATTTATGATTTTCTAAAGTAAGATAAAAAAGCACTATCCATTGAATAAGTTTTTTGAAAATTCATCAATGAATATTGCTTTTTTTTGGGCAAAAATTATATCATTACAAATACGGTTTATGTAAGTATTTAAGGACGGAAGCTCAGGGCATGAATGTGAAAACCTCCGAAATGCCTCAAATCACGTAACAGTATTAGACCGAGGACCACTCACCCCGAGTGTCAAGTGAGCTTAAGTACCTCCAGTGGAGCCTATACAGATTGAAACTGGGGCTGAAATAGAATTCCAAAGTGCCTAAGAGTTTTCGAATCGCGCGAACTTCTTTATAAAATTCTCATGTCACAATGTCAGTTACCATATTCCTCCGAGACGGCTCGATCGATTCTCATGAAATTTTGTGTGCCTATCGGGTATTTCTGAGAATTGGCTGACATCTACTTTTCAATTCGATAAATCTTTTAAATAAATATTACAAAAAAATTGATTGAGAGTTAATAAAAAAACAAACACCTATTACCTACAGGTTTCTTAACTTGTTACTAGACTTTTATATTCTTTTAACAATCAAAGGATTTTACTTTAAAGTAGTTTTATAATCATTTCTATACTTAAAATAATTATAGCATAATAGGTTTTACAATGTTCCATTTGAATTCTGATATTCCCTGTCACATTCCCATGGAATCGATGGCGTGGTTCAAGCCCTGGGCGGTGCTGTAATGTGATTTATTGAAACAATGTTGTTTCAGTTTCATAGACATTCATTAACACCGGGCGAACATTGTGTACATTACAGAATTGCGTTTATTTGTTCACGCCTATATTACAGGTAGCGAGAGGTAGTGCCGTGCTGCGCGCTTGCAGCTGAATTGAGCCGGTACAGCTGTCACTTTACGCCGGTGTCGTGTAAGCGATAGTTACACGACACCGGCGTAAAGTGACAGCTGTGCTGCCGCGTTCCGTGTGGTGCGTAAGTAGCTGGTGACCAATGTTAGGAGGGAGGATAGGGGCACGGCATTTGTATGGCCTCTGTGCGGATGTCTCTGGGCTAGTCGTGATAATGCCTCCTACTGCTTGTTTCCCCGTCATAACATAAAAAAAGTGTAGTAATATTTAGTCACATACAGTGTAGCTGTCTAATTATACATTCAGATAATGAGAACACATTCAGATAAATATAATAATAGAGTGGAAGTGCAATTGTGACAGACCAGAGTTGATAGATGATGCCTAAGTCCATCAAGGAACATCTCCAGTCCTCCACGCGTCCCCACGCTAAGCTGGCAGCTGTCACAAGTCACCCTCGTGCTCCTGTCACACTGATCCCACGCCAATCTATGGCTAACCATAAACAGTACCAATCAAAAATGTCCTGCGACCACGTCGTTTTCGCGAAGACCCAAAAACCGTTACATTGTTGTGTAGTCAATACCTGCACCGAGTTCCGTAAGTCAAAATTAATATGTGCATGCCGTAATGAGACGCATTTGTATGTGGACACCATAGTCGTCGGGTTTGATGGAAAAAAAAATGTTGCAGTTCGGCGGTCCGCAGGCACGTACCGTTAACCTTAATTTTTCACAACCCATATTTTAGTCTCGCGCAGATTGCTGGAACCGTTACGTCGGTGCCAATAAAAGAGTTTTTATAATGTAATTATGATTATGGCTTAATAAGTTCGCTCTTAATGTAATACATGTTACATCACCTGCAGCCGGGTAGGTAAATTAGGAGCTTTCTGTATTCAGTATGACCTACAAGAGCCGGTATGTTACTAATAATATAAATTTTAAAGTTTGTATGTTTGTTTGTTTAATTGTTTGTTACTCCTTCACGCAAAAACTGCTGAACCGATTTTCATGACATTTGGTACACATACATAGTAACTTGGATTAACACCTTAACACCTGAGACCCAAAAAAATGTTCCTATGGGATGCCATGAGATGATTATCACGATATCGGGGGATGCAACTAGTAATATCATGAAATTCAGTAATATTAATATAGTTGTCTGTTTGTAAATATGGTCTAGGTATGTATTTAAAATATTTTATTATCACCCTTAACTTCTCTGCTCTATATATAATCTTGTACTATTATAAATATAGTAAGTTCATAGTGTACTTTTGGTTTTTGGTATGTAGGTAGGTACATAATGTATTCAGTAATGAGCACACTACTTTGATTGGTAATTTTCATTTTTATAGTAGATATATCATACCACAATAATATCTTAATAAAGATAATGTCTACACCAAATATATTATTTTACACCAAATATAATATATTATGTTTTTATATTTGTCGAATAACATATATAAAAATTAAAAACATTGGTTTAGAATAGAGGTCAAGAATGTTTATTATAATATTATTAAATTTCAAATACTCATCTTAAACTTAACTTAATTTTTACAAGCTTTTAAGTTGCAATAGGTTTAAGTGTAGGTGAATGTTTAGGACAAATCTTGCAAACTGAATTGCTCTGAAATTTTCTACACAGTGAGTTACATTTAGTAAAAAACAAAATATTTTCTTATCCTTGTAATATACCTAAATTTTAATTATTTTAGTTCTGTTCAGTTAAATAAAATATTGTTTTTATTTATTTTCATAAATTTCTTTAACAATATTGCAAAATTCTTAAAAATATCCTTGTAATTATTATTAAACTAATTTCTTGGTTGTTTTATGTTTATATCACTGTTTAATTACGTACGGGATGACAAAAATTCGAACATTGTGCTTAGTGTGTCGGATTATTTCGGTCATAGACGTACTTGAAGTCGAGACGGAGTTATATTTAAAGGCGTCTGAATGTTGGTCTGTGGGGAGGGGACGCCGCCCACGCCGCGCACGCACGCAAATAGCCGCACGAGTGTCGCCGGTGACTCAGCGCAGACAATGGCCATGCTGTCCCCGCCGACAGCTTTCGCCGACACGTCATCATATTCCGGAATCCTTGCCTCTTTGATTGGTGTAATGTTTTCATCAATACCTTTTTTAAAGGGCCAGAGACGCTGGACTATCGGCGCCCCTTGGCTTCCGTTGTTTTGCTGATGTCTGATCTGCTTTCCGATGGACGTGTCTGACAGCTGTCCCCGCCGATAGCTTACGTCGACACGTCAACATATTCCGGAACTCTTGCCTCTTTGATTTGTTTATTATTTTCGTCTCTCCCTTTTATAAAAGTATAAAGTACTACTCCTAAGGTAGTTAGTACCTTATACTTACTCCATAGAGTATATGTATACGGATACTCTTCGTGAATATCATATGGACATCCACAAAGTTCTTTTGCTTGTGTGTCATGTCCTAATTTCCGTTCCTCTTCTTGGCCATTTTTTTAAAATTGCAAATAACATTTATTATTTTTACAGTGTGTTAGTTTAATAAACAAAATATTAAACAATAAAAAATATAAAAAGCTTATTCGAAGTGGTCTCCATTGGCTGCAATACTGTCCTTTAAACGTCGAGGCCAGTTATCATTAGGTGCACGCACTTTTTTCAACAATTGTATGGATTGTTTTAGTGATTCCAAATTATTATGGCGCTTAGAGCAAGTTATACTCTCTAAAACTTACCATAAATCATAATCCAGTGGATTAAGATCAGGAATAGACGACGGCCAATCTTCAACTTGGATGAATTCGCGATTAGAATTAGTTGGAAGATTTGGTTTATTTTTGGTATTATGGTATTAATTAGATTTGGTTGGAAGTGAATCTTCAAAAGCTCCACTTTTGAAGATTCACTTCCAACCAAATCGGCGTAGACCGAGCTTTATGACCCGCCACTGAGTCTTCCTGGAAGGTCCATACTTGGTTATTGAATATGGTGTTATTAATAGGCTTAACTACCTTCTCAAGAATGCTATCTTGATATACTTGTGCCGATGTTTTGATGCCTTTATCGCAAAAATATGGCTCAGTCACTCCTTTATATCTAACGCCCCACCAAACTATCACTGAAGTCGGATAATGCCCACGTTGCACTCTGTCGACTAATTGGGAAGCTTCCTTAAAGCTTTCAGAATAAATACGGTCTTATTTTTTTTGTTAAAATGTTGCTCAATTGTTAAAAATTTGTTATCTGTAAACAAAACTTTTTTGCGACCTTCCTTTTCGTATCGCTTCAGTAGTTGTTTCGATTTTACCACCCTATTCATCTTTAATTTATCAGTTAAGAAATGACCAGTGCGTCTCTTATTGTCATTGTACCTATTAATAGCCCGGTACACAAACATTTGACTAATACCAAGTGTATAGAGAGATTTAAAAATTGCATTTGGCTCCATACCTACTTTGTGTAATGCAATCACAGCGATTCTGTTCTCATTATCAATCCACTCCATTTTAATACCGCAAATTATTGTACAATGTATTGGCGCCAAAATGAGAAAACTCAATGAACAATCGTATAAAAATGACAGATTCCAAATTCAAATGTAATATTTTTTTATTTTTTATTGTAAAAGTATTTGTAGCCAGAATAAGTATATTAACAAACGCGTAGACTGCAGTTCCTTTCGTATTCAACTTTCACCCGTCGCAAATAAAATCATCTTCCTGACTCCGAAAGTTAATCTGATTCTCATAACAAACGCTATCTCTTCCTCTGTATGGATTAACAAAACATTTTTTGATGGATTTGGCTACTTGAGATAGAAAATTTATTTATTTAGGAAGAGGTAGTGCCACACTGCGTGCATGCATGTTGCCTAATTAGTCTGGTACGACCGAGGACAGCTGTGCCTGACGCGTTTTGTGCGTTGTGTAAGTAGCCGGTGGCCCATGGAGGTGAGAGGAGGAATGAGGGCAACGCATCTGCTTATCTCTATGTGGATATCTATGGGCGTCGGTAGTTATGAAAATGACTCAGACTGCTCGTTTGCCCCCTTATGTCTTAAAAAAAAATGTATACAACGTATGTCAAAATTCCAACTCTGAATCTCCAGTATCCAAATCTATTAACAGATAGAATATAGGAAACAGCCGTAAGGCCACTTCTAAATTTTTTGAAGTGCATTAAAAATCCGCATTAAACTTAATTAAAAATCTACATGAGTTAACATAAAGAGATGAAAAAAAAAACAATTAGAAACGCATATCTTACAAAACCACGTCTCGAGTGAGTTTTTAATAAACAAAAACCGGTTAAAAGTCTTCACAAACGACATGAATATGGAAATACCAAGTCGACCCTGACAGAGGACTATCTAAAGTTTATTAACTCTACTAGATAATACGAGACGGATTTTCATTCAGCGGATGGTTGGAATGCCTGAGGAATACTCCATTATATTAATACACTTTTGATGAACAAAAATGTTGTTTATTCTGTATTTGCTCTTGATAAATATTTTGCATTTGTGGCAGTACCTTATTATCTCTATTATAAAATTCTCGTGTTACAATGTTCGTTATTATACTCTTCGGAAACGGCTCGATCGATTCTCATGAAATTTTGTATGCATATCGGGTAGGTCAGACAATCGGCCAACGTGTATTTTTCGTCTCGATATTTCCACGGGATCAAAATTTACGCGGGTCATACCGCGGAGCACGGTTTTTATATAGTGTAAGGGGCAAACCTAATCGACGCGCATATTCGCATAATTATTATGCAGTTTCCTCGTCTCGCACGAAACTTGACACATCTGTCACTTTATCAGAGTGGAGTATCTCCCCGTGTCTGTCCAATTCTACTACAGTTGCATGGATATTGCATGATCCAAATGCACAATCTATTACATATTGAAATGATTACAAATAATTAACATAGGTACTTAATACGTTTAAAGAATGAAGCCGTTCTTCATAAGTATGTCTTATTACATATTGAAATGTTTACTAAAAAATACTACGTACTAAATATTTTTTTAGAAAACCTAAGCGATAGCTGGACAGGGATAAATGCGAGAAGATCGGTCTTGGCGTGAATTTAAATAGCCCCAGAAAGGCTGTAGATAATGGTTATGATGTCAATAATACTTTATCATCAAAAAGTATCATAAAATTCTTATTAAAGTATCTCAGAGAATTACAAGACATTGTAATAAATGCAAATACAATATTTCATTTATGAAACAAATATTGATATTCTCGCGTCTTTGCCAGTTTTAAATGTAAACTTAAAAAAATGTTCAAAATAAAAAAATAGAGTAATAATTATAATTATATATATAAATTTGGAATGACGCAATTTACAAATGCTATGTATACCGCTATTGTCAATCTCAGATAAATATCACAACATAATATAAAATATAGTTTCTTTAATACGTTATGATATGGTTGTAGTAATAAACAAATAAAAATACAAAGAAAATAAAATAAAAATAAATATAAACTTAATTATTTTTAACACAAGCATCTTCAGGGTGCCGAGTATGTGGCAAGTCGCAAACGCCGAGATCCGTTTCGATAGGTAAGCAACTAGCCCATGCGCGTCGCAACAACACATTTCTTCTAGGAATGTATCGCTACTAACTTGTCTTGTATCCGGTTCGAGGAAAGGGGATCAATCCTCTCAGCGTATCTTGAGAGACGTAAGCTAATTATAATACGTGGGTTGTTTATACTAAATAATAATACCAATATAATCCTACTAATATTATAAATGTGAATATCAGTTTGTTTGTTATGCTTTCACGCCGAAACTACTGAACCGATCACCATAAAACTTTGTATACATATTCTTAGATGTATTAGAAAGGACATAGGACTTTTTACAAACACAGAACAACAAAAGGAGAAATTGATTATACTAAATATAAAATTAAAATCTAACATTTCTTAACAAATCTATTTAATCTTAATTAATAGTAGTTGTTATTTCTAACTTCGTGTATTTTACGAGAATATTAATCAATGCTTGTAATAATAAAGATTTTTATAAGTGCCAAACACTTTTACATTTTCACATAATTCGTAAGATAAATATAATAAAAGATGGATATGAGAGACTTACGGAAAAAGAATCATATTACACCTGCTAAGTATAACTTATGTTAACAACTAAAGCTATATAATAAATACACCCATCAAAGCAAGTTCAAAAACTCGTATGTCAATTTAAAAAGAAATGTTCTAAATAAAGCCATCATATCCATATTAACGCGAAAGTGTGTTTGTTTGTT
This sequence comes from Calycopis cecrops, assembly GCA_001625245.1. Classification (NCBI taxonomy): domain Eukaryota; kingdom Metazoa; phylum Arthropoda; class Insecta; order Lepidoptera; family Lycaenidae; genus Calycopis; species Calycopis cecrops. The sequence goes on from LUGF01041786.1 coordinate 48,779, forward strand.
TCTTTGTCCTTCTTTAACATCAAATCGGATCAAGGGATCAATGTGATATTAAGTATGGAGAGAGTTGAAAGACTGAAGAGTGCCACAGGCTCCTTTTTATCGCGAAGAACCACGCGATCGAAGCCGCGAGTAACAGCTAGTTAAGTAATATTTTAATTTTCCTTATCTTTATAATCATTACTAATTTAAGTAGGTATAGTAGGTGTGATATGTCTCTTTCTCTCGAATACTCTACCCTCTACCCTCGTTAGTTAAATAAGATATATTTTTTAAATCGAAAAGTTTTAAAATCTTTTCATGGAATTACCGGAAAATAATGTTTAAATTATCCCCTCATATTGTCTAAATAAGACTAGGTATGTACTATTAAGAATATTTATGTAGAGTCTACGATGCATGACAAACATCTCAAGTACATTTTCCTTGCATGGGTAGACTTTTATTTGGGATAATATAAACATGAGGCCCAGGGGAGCAATCAGGATCAACTACTAATTAATCTTTATCTTTTTAAACTTAAATATTGCAAGACTAAATAATAACTTTCTTTGTAAACACACTGAACCAAACATATACTGTTAGGGATATAGACACAACGCTCACAAAATACGAATTTTCAAATAAAAAAATATGCGCTTTAAACCTCCAGACATACACAACTTTCACAAAATATGAATTTTCAAATCGAAAGGTATGCGCTTTGAAGCTTCAAATCTAGACACAACTTTCATAAAATGGGAATTTTTCAAATCAAAAAGTATTCGATTAAAAGCTTCAGATATAGACACACATGAATTTTCAAATCAAAAGGGATGCGCTTAAAAGCTTTGCTATAAAAGTACGGTGTTCAACTCGTCGCACATTGGAACAGAATGACAAAAATTTTTAACCCCAATAAAACCATCAACAAGTTAGAACTCCACCTCGCAACTTAGTTATGGACGAGTTGGAAACAAGCCCCATTATGTCTTTCCTTTACATTTCCTTTTCATTTTGCGTTTAATTCCCGTGTAATAATGAACGTAAAAAGTTGATGTTAATTATTTAATTGTTTCGCTTTGTATCATTTTAAACAAAACAAATGTTTATGAATACAGTAAAAGGTTTTATTCGGTTTATGCGGTAAAGGTTTTATTGTGTAAAGGTTTTATTGTGTTTACACAATGTCATAGACTTTTACCAAAAAAGGTTTTAGGTACATTTGGAATACATTTTACAAATGAACTGAACTAACGCAGTTATAAAAAATGCGTAGATACAATCCGAGACGTTTTCAAAAAGTTCTAGAATGTATTTTTATTCACCATTAAAAAGTTTTCTACAAGCAAGTGTTAAATAAATTAGAATTACCTAATATTGCGGTAAGCGCTGAGCCAGTCCACAGATTTAGCCATTAAAACGCAATAAAAGTGTTCCGATAAACTTTCAAAGGCATTTACTAAACTACTTGGCGCGAACTAAATAGATATCGCATTACCTTTGACGTCAAAGTAAAATTCTCCAATAAAGAGGGCATCAAAGTGTATCCGGATACACTTTAAAACTCTTTACAGGCATCAGCAACGGTTAGCGCTAACTTTCAGCGCAACGAAAATTCAGCTAGTGTCAACATAGTTCCTCTTTATACGTCACTATCTGCAAGTTTCGACCGCAAGGAGACATCGGCAAAAAGAATTAAAACTATTTAAGTACTCAAAAATATTATTTAAAATTCTCAGACCCATACGTGAAATTTCATAAAAATCGGTCGAGTTGCTTTGGCGGAGTTAAACACAAACACCGGGATAGGTACATGATTTTTGTACATGAGGTTATTAAATATTAAATAATTACTTGTATTTTGCTAATCTTATTAAAATATGGTTCGTTAAAATTACATACTCTAAATTGTACGATTTTTTACGAAATTTCATGAGTAGGTATAGTCTATTGTGTGCGTCTAATTAAAATTTGGTAAGAGGTAGTGCCACACTGCATGCTTGCATGCAGTCGAATTTGGCCGGCGCGACCGGAGAGGTACCTCTCGCTTTTTTTTTTTTATACCACGATGGTGGCAAAAAAGCATACGGCATAAGACCGGCGTAAAGTGACAGCTAGTCTGTAGCGTTTCTTGCGGTATGTAAGTAGCCGGTGGCCCATGGAGGTTGGAGGAGAAAGGAGGACAGAGCGCCTGTATAGCCTCTATGCGGATGTTTATGAGCGTCGGTTGTCATGAAATGTCTTAGACTGAAGGCGAAAAAAAAAATTTAAGTTTTAGAATTTATAAAAGTGTAACATCGCTAAGTTCTTTTCGAGCCAGTCATTGGAAATTTTGAAAAATTCCAGTAAGATTTTTTGATTGGTAAAGCTTAAGATTGAAACCCGGGATCTCATGTCTATAGAGTATAGACATACTTATGATTAGACTACGAGATAGTCAACAATGTTATGTATTTAATGTTATAGATATCAAAAACGTGCTTTAAACTTTATAAAGCTTCGTTTCAAACTAAATTGAAATTTTTAATAAAAATTTTGCTTAAAAGAATATAAAAAGCACATTTTTATCGAAGATCGAGATAGGGCTTGCTTACGAATTTCAATTAAAAAAGGATAGGGGCTGTCATTTCGCAGACTCCAAGGCTTTATAGCAATTTTCAATTTTAAACATTCTCTACTGAACTTGCTTTAAAGATAAAAATGCACCCTGAACTATGAAAGCAATGGAACAGCTTGATAAAAGAGATAAGAAAAAAAAACGATGAAAATATTTGTTCGTTATGTACATACTATGTCAAATATAGTATGCCAGTTAAGTTTAAGTTATTTACTATATACATGTTTTGTTGTATTTTTATTTCCTCAGAACATTAGTATTGACAGAAGGTGCTTTTTCCTGAAACTTACCTTTATATTGGATTAGCCCTACTATCTTGACTACTTAGAGATATTTTTCGTATTAAAGACAAAGCTTTCTCATGTTATTCGTTACCCGAATTACTAACACATTCCACGTTCAAGCTGAATTGTTCGCGAATCCGTCAGATCGTCCCGTTCACGGATAACCGTTTGATCATAGTGCTGAAGCGCAGAGTACGGAGATAAATTCCTTAAATAGCAGCCGCCGATCCTGCACATTCTTTTGGCTCGCCCGACTTGCGCGCTTGCTATGAATTCCAGAACAATGTTTACTATGTACCGCAATAAGCATCACGTGTGACGCAAGCATCCCATCAACAAGAACAATAAATTTAGTTATTTATCCTGAATTTTATTATAATAGGCAAACATGTGAATAGGTAGAAGTAGATTTGCGTCGTAAACGTACATGTTTGCTAATCTATAGATCATTTCTTATATACTTGTGAGAAAATACACACAAAAACTGAACAACCAACGTAACTAACGGATGTCCTTCTAGAGCAGGGTTTCTTAAAGTGGGGTTCACGGATCTAGAGGTCCGTAGGGTATGTGCGAGGGGTCCGTGGTAACTCATTTAAACCTTAACACTGTTGTGTACATACAGTGATTTTTTAATACATAATAAGTAAAAGTATAAGGTTTGTTTTCTTTGTCTAAAATATTCTTTGACAGGGGTCTGCGGAGCTTTTAAATTCTGGAAAGGGGTCCCTGACTGCAAAAGGCTTAAGAAACCCTGCTAAAGGCTACAGTCCCCTTCGAGGTAGTTGTAAACGTAGCAAAGTAATATAAATGCAAAATCACAGAGCTATTCATTTTCGAGGCTTTACGTCATAGGAAATATTAATTAAACATTTTATTAAGGCATTCGATTAACAATACGTGAATATACTTGTGTTACATGAGGAAAATAACGTGCATCGTGAATCTTTGCACACAAAATGGGCCGTGTGCATGAAAATATAAGGAAGAGTGTATATTGAGCATTCAAGTATAATTATTGTTACGTTTAAACGTTCAATACATCAAACAATTGACGATAGTAATAGTTGCACGACAGCTACAGTAGTTCTACTATCGACAAAATCTTTATACGTATTTGAGCTAGATCTAACATTTTGTTAGACTATAAAACGTATTCCAATTGCAGCATCAGGTATCCCAAATGGCAATGGTCCCAGTGGAAAGGTGTGGCCAGAGAATCTTGCCACGAATAATATTGCTCAATATGAAATGCTGCGCACACTGTATCTTTTAACTAATATGTTTTTATAGCACACCAAAATTGCTTGCACGATAATTATATCTAGTGTAGTAAGATAAGTAGCTGGCGTCCTATGGAGGTGGGAGAGAAAGGAGGGCAGCGCATCTGTATAGCCTCTATGCGGATGTCTATGGTCGGTAGTCATGACAATGGCCGACTGTTTTTTTCCCCCCTATAATATAAAATAGAAATAAAAAGTAAATGTACAATAGGCGGTCTTATAGCTTTAAAGCGATATCATCCAGGCAACTCATCTAAAACATTTAGCAATTTGGCGATTACCGAATAATGTCTAGGCAACTGTGAAACAATATCCTACGGCAGTCGTTTACGGTTGAATTTCACTTAGTTTCGAATGTACGAAATACATGAATTATATAATGTACCGAGGGGCTAGGTACACAGTCGGTACCACAGAGCAAATACAGACACGTGAGCTCTGAGACCCAGACGAATATAACATAACGTTTTATAGTAAGTAAATCTATATCTATACTAATAATATAAAGCTGAAGAGTTTGTTTGTTTGAACGCGATAATCTCTGGAACTACTGGTCCGATTTGAAAAATTCTTTCAGTATTAGATAGTCCATTTAGCTTTTTAAGAAAAATGGATTCACGTAAACGAAGTTGCGGGCGTCCGCTATAATGAATAAAGATTTACGTTATACTAGCTGGTGTCTGCGACTGCATTTGGGTAGCGCAGCAATATTATAATCAAAGTGATTTGTTATTGTTTGCTTGTAGGAATGAGCGATATTACAGAATTAAAAGTGTTTTTGATTTTGACACAAAAAAATTCATTCGAATCCGTCCGGTACTTTCGGAGATTGACCCGAACAAACAGACAAACGGACAAACAGACGGACAAAAAAATTAAAAACATTAAAAAGTGTTCTAATACTATTTTAGCACCGCCCCAAGCTGCTTTTCGTTAATATTTTCAATGTACAGACACGAATTGTACTGTTTTATTATTTTTATGTTATAAGATGTAGAAGTGAAATACTAATATTGTGAATATTGGTTATATGGTAAAGGTGTTGATGATTGCAAAGGCTAGCCAAGATGGTTTCAATCCGGGAGCATATTCGGAGAATAACTGGTGCGGATATCTGTGGACGTTACTTAGGGGGCAAACGAGGAGGAACCAGGTGTCTTGCGCAAATGCGCGGCCGGCCAGAAAGAGGTATGCTCTTTTGTTATGTTGTTAATCACTAACCATCACATGACTCGAATTCTAGCTGCCCGCTATTCTATAAAACAAATATCCTATTTGGGTCGCTTAGCTAGTAAAATACGTAGTGTAAACGCCTAGTATCGATTGAATAACATTGAAGCTGTAAATAGCACTTAGTAGCGTTTAGCGTCGGATGGTAAACTGTAGTGTTAGAATATTAATTGAACAGCAATAGCTTCATGAATACACCAGTTGAGTCCTCGTTTGCGCCGCCTGGTATAGGTAAGGTAAGGGAATATGCCGATCAATATCGAGACCAAATTGCATTTGTATTTCGATAGGAACATGCCTAACAGGTATACTTATGACCTATTGAAATGTTTCATATTTCAACAATAACATGCCTAACGTGAATATGATCTATTGAAATGTTTCAAGGTATATTTCAATACACCATAGGTATATTTCAATAGACTGCAATTGTTCTTTACCGTGAAACGTGACTAAGTTAATTTCATAAGTTATATCTAATATATAAAATTCTCGTGTCACAGTTTTCGTTGCCATACTCCTCCGATACGGCATGACCGATTCTCATGAAATTTTGTGAGCATATTGAGTAGGTCTGAGAATCGGCCAACATCTATTTTTCATCCCGATATTCCCACGGGATCGAAAGTAAGCGTGTGAAACCACGGGGCGCAGCTAGTCTTAAATAATGATGTCGTCACAGCCAAATGTCGCAAATGTCTATAGGGTCGAGTCATCTGCAGGACATATTTATAGTGCACAAGTATTTGCTGAGACACAAGTGCACACTCTATTCCGTTGGGATGGATCCTCCTATTCCGATGGGACGGTAATCTGACACGTATGGAGATAAATCAGACGTAGGACAGACGACTTAACGTGGTCTCCGCCGGGAGGTAGCACCACCAACTTCCACTCTTCGGACTGTTATAATAACACTTTTTGGTCCGCCCCGAGATACGAACGCGGGACCTCACGTCTACGATCGAACATGCTTACCACAAGACCATGAGGTAGCTGGATAAAATTCTAATAGTCTAATAAGTCTATCTATATATAAAATGCTAACGGACTGACTTGTATATCAACGCCCAGCCATACTTCAAAACTTGAAATGAGTTAAGGAGTTTCTTTCACGATGTTAATGAGCACTAAGGCAGAAATTCACCCACAGGAGTGAAATGAGAAGGGAACATGGGAGTGAACTTTTAAATATGGAATTTTCTCATCTCTGAACTTAGAAGTATGAAAAATTTTGGGGAGAAAGGGATTTTTGGGAGCTTTGTACTTTGCTTTTTTCTGGTTATGTCAAAAGTCTTTCTAGGTTGTGTACGGGAAGAGATACCTGCAGCGAAGGATTAAGCTCTGGCGGGGTACCTTGTAGTTGTAGTGGGGACCCTTTAATGGGCACAAAAATGATCCTAAGGTCCCTAGGCCTTACGGGGCCCGGGGTTGCTACCTCCCTAAGCCCCCACCTGGATCCGGCGCGGGAGACCTGTAAGCGGTGTAATTGCTGCAGCGGAATCGGTGAGGTTCTTCTCATTTACTTCTTCATATCGGTTAGATTTAGGGTTCCGTAGCCTTATGACATAAAACTAACCCTTAAAGATTCGTCATATCTGTCTGTCCAACGGCCGTCCGTCCGTCCGTTTGTCCGTCCGTCCTTCAGTTTGTCCGTCCGTCCTTCCGTTTGTCCGTCCGTCCTTCAGTTTGTCCGTCCGTCCTTCCGTTTGTCCGTCCGTCCTTCCGTTTGTCCGTCCGTCCTTCCGTATGTCCGTTCGTCCTTCCGTTTGTCCGTCCGTCCTTCCGTTTGTGCGTTCATCCTTCCGTTTGTCCGTCCGTCCTTCTGTCCGTCCGTCCGTCCGTATGTCACAGCCATTTTTCTCCGAAACTTTTGGGCCTGCTATTTGAAACTTTGTAAGTTGATGTATTCTGTGAACCGCCATTAGAATTTTGAATAAAAATAAATAAATAAAAATATACAATTCTCCAAACATAGAACTGTATCTAAAATACTTTTTTATTCTTTGAACTTCTATTCTTCTTCTTTCTACTCGGGCAGAAGGAGACATACTGACAACCGACGCCCACACTACATAGACCAATAGAGGTTATACAGATGCGTTGCCTTCTTTCTTCCTCCCCCGTCCAAGGGTCACGTCACAAGCTTCTTACACATCCCACTAAACGCGACAGCGCAGCTGTCACTTTACCCAGTTCCGTCTAAGCGAGATGTAGATGTGATGTGTGATAATTAGATGCAAGTGTGGGGTGAAGGTGACTCGACCACTTGAGTCTTGACACTCAGACCTGCCCGATATGCAGACAAAATTTCATGAGAATCGATCGAGCCGTTTCCGAGAAGTATGGTAACTAACTAACATTGTGACACGAGAATTTTATATACATAGAGATAAAAAACGGATATTGTTCTTATAACTTCCAAATTGACTATATACGTAATATTATAACTATAAATATATAATAATTATAAATACTTAATACTTACCATGAAAATCACCTGTATACATACTTGTAAATAAGCGGAGAGCAAGATGGCTATGTCCGCAGTATAAGTTGCTTTTATCGAATAACCTCGTGTTTTTAATATGCGTTTGTTTACTTAAAATTAAAGAGTGATAAATGTATAATGTCGTATAGGAACTATAACATCATTATTGTAATACTTATTATGTTGTTTAGGAACTGGAACATCCATAACGTGTACCTTTGTAGCATTGTAGACCGCGCAAGGTGTGCATTAAAACTAGAATGAGTTTATGATTGCACCTGAGTTGTACAAAATAATGTTACTGTATATGTTTAATAAATAAAATAAAAATATATAATTACTTAACGTAATACAAAAGCATAATAAAATAAACTTGCTGCCGATTTATTACGAGTATATCAAGATATTAAGTGGATGCTCAAGATTTTATTACTACAACACCTGTCTCTACAATTGTTATTGATAGAAGAATGCTCGAAGTTTGAATCAGACAATAGAATTATGTAGAGCTAGTGCTGTGTAGTGAGGTTGTTTTATTGATGCATATCAGGATGCATCTATCCCATCTGAGGTAGAGGGGGGCGGTCCACCTTTTGATCGAACCTAATCTAGTCACTTAACGAGCACTTGTAGCAGCGATGAAGTTGCCCTTCTCTTCGCTTTCACAGCATAAGAAGACCCTAAGGTCTGAAAAAGGACAGGGGTGCCTCTCGATCATATAATACATGCTTTAAGTTACAGCTATGTATAGGTTCTTGAGTTTCCGATGGCACATTGGATGTATGAAGAATGTCTGCGAAACTTTGCTTGTATTAACTCGTATATCGTCGGCAATTGGTTCAACACTTTTTTAAGGGCCAAACGAGCAGTTGACTCATTTGGAGAAGTACGCTATAAAATAATAATAATATAATCGTTATATGCACTACGCCCTATACAGGTCGTAATAAACTAATGAAGCCTCTTCTTGGAAGAAATGATCATGCATTCGTTCATCGCTCCTTGGCTTTGACTCCTACTCGTCAAGTGTCGTGTCTTAAGTAGTTCCAAGAAGTAATGGCGCTAAGTAGTATATTTTATTACCCGACTTCAGTGATGGTTTGGTGGGGTGTTCGCTATGAAGGAGTGGCTGAGCCATATTTTTGTGAAAAAGGCACCAGTGTATCAAGATACCATTCTTGAGAAAGTAGTTAAGGCCATAATAACACAATGTTTAATAACCAAGTATGGTTCTACCAGCAAGACTCAGCACCGGGTCATAAAGCTCGGTTCACTCAGTCTTGGTTGATAGTGAACTTCTTGGACTTTATCAGAGCTGAAGACTGGCCGTCGTCTAGTCCCGATCTTAATCAGCTGGATTATGATTTATGGTAAGTTTTAGATAGTAAGTATATTTGGCTCTAAAGGCTGTGATAATTTGGAGTCCCTAAAAAAATCCATGCGATTGGCACTGAAGAATTTGAAAAGAAGCGCGTTCTTCGATTGATAACTGGGCTCAACGTTTAAAGGACTGTATTGCAGCCAATAAAGACCACTTCGAATAATCTTTTTATATTTTTTATTATTTTATATTTTCGTAGGTATTAAAGTAACAAAGTATAAAAGTAATAAATGTTATTCGCGATTAAAAACATATTTTTTCTTTGTAACACAACTTATGGCTAGACTAGGTAATTATAATTATTACATACAGTTCTAAATATCCTAAATCTATACTAATAGGTAACATAAATCTGGAGTTTGTTTGGTTGGTCCGAATTGAAAAATTCTTTTAGTGTTGTATAGTCTGTGTAGTACGTGAGGTATGCGTGTGAAACCGCGTGGCGTTTCTAGTTTATAACGTTTTTTATCATCATCATACATTAAAACCTCAGCAGCTCTTTTCTCAGCCTAATTGCACAAACAATATTAAATTAATTTCCGTTGTTTAGTAGTTTAGCACCTGTAATACATGTCCTTACTACTTCATATTCTTCTCGTGTCAGCGTTCAGCCGATTATTTTTTTTGCGCCCAGTACCGTGCCACATCTGTAGCGGCAACATTGGCAGCGAGCAGAACCTCGAATGTGCAAGTTCTTGGGCTTACTACTAGCTACTGAGCATACGGACAGACTAATGTGCTGTGGCATGTCAATAGATTAATTATTACTATTAGTACTTATAGATTAGTATGGATTTAGGGTATTTAGTACTATATATAATTATTATCATTCATAGATTTACAATGTTACGTATCTTATGCTGTCCCATAACGCATCTTTGCGACTTCTATGCCGTCTCATTGTCCTCTCCCATGGACTCTCCCACGCGATCACACTCATGAAAAGGCAACATCGTTTGCCCGTGTATACAATAAAAAACCGGTCAAGTGCGAGACTGACTCGCACACCGAGGGTTCCGTAATCCAAACGTAATGCATGGTTTTCAATTACAGTAACTTTACGCCTGCCATTTAAGTTGACAAACGTATATAAGCGGTTGCTCACACACATTTAGTAGGTAACGTATTACAGTTATAAGTTGATAATGATTTTTCCAATGATCTACATATATGTAATTTACTAGTTTTCAGATTTATTCTTATATATGTGCTATAAGTTTTTACTTCTTGCCAAATTTCACAACTCCGGGTCAACGGGAAGTACCCGATAATTTTTTCGTTTTCAACAAAGTACGTTTTAATACAAAATTTGTGCATAATTGACTATAACTTTTTATTGCGTTAACTTAGAAGTCTGATTTTTTCAAAGCATCAAGACGTAACTAACCTCCGTATTTGACAAAAATTTCAGCTTAATCCCTCCACGAGTTTTAGAGAAAAAGGTGTTGACAGACGTACAGACAGACGGACAACAAAGCGATCCTATAAGGGTTCTGTTTTTTCTCTTTAAGATACGGAACCCTAAAAATGTGCGATTAATTTGTGTCGTAGTATAATTTAACAAACGCGAGTGCGTTGCTCCTGGTGTAGTCAAACAGTTTGGGCAAGCGGCTCGTGTCCAGCCGAATATTATGTTGACTGGCCACAGGAAGCGCGCCGACTGACCACTATCAGTTCGTATCGGAGCAATGTCAAACTTAAATATCGTTCATGTTTCAATTTTATCATATCTGGATGTTTTATTTTTTTGGGAAATAAAAATAATTTCATATTTAATTATTTATCCGTCATCAAATTTTATAAATTGTTATTAGATATCAGTACTCCATATAGTATCAGTTAGTATCTATAAAAGTTGGATATCGCAATTGTAATATTGTAGATATTACAATCGATCCAACTTTTATTCAACCGAGAAAAAGAACGGTATAATTGTTTTATAATACTAACGAAGCTCTACGGTTTCACGTGCGTAATATCTCGCTTGTATTTGCCATATCAGTGATAATAAACCTTCTTTGAAAAATAGGCCTTCTAACACCGAAAGAATTTTGGAAAGCGGAGGTAGAGTTCCTGAGATTAACGCGTTTAACCAAACTACACAAACTACTAAAAACTAACAAAAATATTAGCATAGATTTGTTAAAAAAAATACATCACATTTTTTATTAGCATAGATTAGTTAAAAAAAATACAACACATTTTTTATAGTATAATAGGCAGGTAGAGCAATCCATTTCGTAACTACCGAACGCCCAGGTTATGCGTTGCCCTTCTTCCTCCCCCTCCCCCTATGGGCCACCGGCTACTTACACATCGCACGAAACTCGACAGCACAACTCTTACTTTAAGCCGGTATCGTGTACCCGGTCGTGGCGGCCCAATTCGACTACACGCATGCAGCATGGCACTACCTCTTTCTGACATTGTTTGTTGGACATCTGTTTTGTTGCACCAACAAAAAGTCTAGCCACTCACCTGTGCACTTTTGATTTCACGCGGAATGTACTACAGACGGATGGCAATCAAAAAGGCGATAGTCGTTTGTTTCAGTTCTCGGGGTCAACGTGGTTCAAGGCACAAAAAATGTAGTTCAACGAATTGCCACGATGATATCATTATTCGCGCGTTTTCAGTCCAATAATTAAGAGATTAGGAGATTTTACTGACTTTGATATTTTTTAGGAAGAGGTAGTTCCACGCCGAATTGGGCCGGCACGACGCTTCGTGCGGAGTATAAGTAGCCGGTGGCCCATGGAGGGGGCGCGGTTAGGAGGGCATCCGTATATCTCATTTGTACTTCTATGTGGATGTCTATGGGCGACCGTGGAAAATGACTCCGATGCTCGTTTGGCCCCTTTTATTAAAATAAAATTGATATACAGACCTAAAGGATTTAATTGATGTTTAAGTATTTTATGATAAATTATTGTCAAATTCCGATTTGATATAATTTTTTTGTATTCAATAACGGTCATCCCAGATAAGTTACTTATTTGCTATGTAGAGAACCATAAGAGGTTCTCTACAATAATATTGTAGTTCTATGGTCTCTTTATCTGTCTATTACGGTTTGTATTAGTTATTAAAATAAAACGAAATAGAATTGTGATCTTTCATCATATGTTCTAGTATTGACCCCAGTCTTTTACGAGGATAGTTTAAGTCGCATCTATTATTCTTAATTTCAGTTATATTTATGAACTTCATTTTCACTTTACAAAGATAAGTATCTTCGGAAAGTGAATAAATAAATAAAAGATTTTATTTATTTATTTATCTATTACGACAATTTATTGGCAATGAAAAAGACTGGAGTTAAAGTTTGCGACGCCGTCGTCGGAAGTGTTTGAGTAGATTCATAGATCGTTCCCTGACAGCATAAACCACGGCGCGTTATCGATTTTAACACCGAGTATCTTATCCCTATTCGTATTTGTACCTAAGAATAAGATGTTTTTCTTAATGTTTTATAAAAATATTTGTGTGGAACATCACTATTTTTGTGTTATACACGCACAAATATTTTTGTAGTCACTCTCAGAAGCTCATTGCATAGGTCTACTAACTTGATATGTGATATAGTATCTTTAAAAAATATGTAGTGAAAGTCAAAACATATTATTTATGCAAAGCTTTTGAAAAGACATAAACGTGTACCTAACACGTTTATGTCTTTTCGGAAGGTTATTGCAATGGCTTCTAAACTGGTCATGTTTTGTACATATCCCTTTTAAAAAGTAATGTTAATTAATTAATTCATAATTTGAAGGGTTTTATTCGTTAATAACAACAAAAAGCGCCGATGCGCGCTTTTTGAATGAAGGGCCAAATTGAAATAGATAAAATATCTTTTATTTTATAAGCATACGGAGATGGGATTTTATTTAATAACAATCGAAAAGGCGCACATGAGCGCTTTTTGAAGGAGAGGCCCGAAGCAAGTGGCAACGTGGGCTAACGTTATTTTGTAGCTGGGTGCGGGCGTGAACGTTGCGGCAGCGTGGCACTACCGCGGCGAGGGCGCGCGCGGTCGATGAGCCCGAGCAGAGGGCAGCACTCGCGG
>LUGF01041786.1:62531-85329 GCA_001625245.1 Calycopis cecrops
CCGCCACTGGCGCTATAACCGATACCAACGCCGAAGACAATTCTCCAAATCGGTGCCGTGCACTTGGCCTGGGTCCGCACCTCGTAATCAATGTCAATGCTATTAGCGTGTGGCGGATGCGCTACGCTCTGCATGCGTGGGACATCTATGCGACGCACGGATAAGTACTTGTCACACTACAGGGGCTATTGACCCCGGCATACACCTGGGCACACGAGGGCAGACCCCTTCCAATAGTGCCACAGAATACCCTATTTTTACATAACCGGCTCGCCAAACTATTGTTGTTCCGTGCGGTGTCTGAAAAAATTAAACAATACCAACGTGTTCAACGACTTTTGATGTCTTTATATTAATAATTCGTCTTTGTAAAGAAGAATAAAGTTGTTCCGAATAAATTGTAAAAACAAGTAAAATGTTATCGAACGCTATAAATACAAGACGCATTATTTAGACGCTTCGTACGTACTCTACGTAGAGTATTGAGTAGCGGTTGTAAAGACTCATCCTAAACTAGGCGCCCGCGCCATTTCTATGCGTGCTTCCACGTGTTTGTTACAAACATTAAAAAAAATACAAATCGGTCGCACACAAAATATCGCCACCAAATCGGCAAACAAAGTGGCGAATTATTTTCCATGTAGAGCACCACAATACACCGTTATGTCTCATAATAAAGCCTTGCCCGTTTCATAAAACGCTAAAAATAAAGCGTGAACTTCCCGGTTGAATGGCGTCGTTGGCGCGACGAGCGCGGGGAGTGGCAGGCAGCCATTGCCCTCGCCCGGTTTGTTTACAAGTCTCGACTGGTTAGGGGCACGGAGCGAACTGCACCCTGTGCCGCCGTGTTAGGGTGCACAATCCTCGGCGGCAGCCCTGGCGTGCTTGCGCCCGCGCCATCTGCGCGCGCATTATTAAAATAAACTTCCACCGACAGATAGAAATGCCGCACAAAAACGACACCGTGGCCAGGTGCAATACGACCCTTTTGACGTCGGGCGTCTAGTGCTAGGTCAGTTACTACCAAGAAACACGGGACAAAGAGAATGAGGCGACACGAAAACGGCGGGTTTCGTGTGGGGGCCAGCTTAAATCCAATCGAAATATTAATGGCATTTACATTATTGTTTTTACGTGTTAATTTCGTTAAATTCTATAATCCGATAAATAGTGTGTTTAAAACTTAATGAAAAAGGTACCTATTTAAGTTTCGCGTATGTTTGTACGCATGGCGTCCCAGCTCGTCGCTGATTCGCCGTCGTGTCCAGACGTTGGAGGCGGCTTCAACAAGTTGTAGTAGGAACCGGGATTGCGCGCGCATTGTTCGGGCCGGGGAGTCGGGAGTCGGCCCAGTGTTGTGGGGCGCACCTCGCGGGCATGGCCGCAGTCGCCTTCAATTACGTCGCACTTCCACTACGTACGGGACATGGGCTTTCGTTTGCGCATTTTCATGCAACTCGCGGGCATGTCCGCAGTTGACTTTAATTACGCAGTTTCATATACGGGACATGGGCTTTCGTTTGCGCATTTGTACTGCAAATATCCAATGCGATCCGTTTTTCTTGCAAAGATACGGTTGTTTGCCGTTTTCCTATTCATGTGTGGCGGGTGAAGTGTGCTGGGCTCGGAACGAGACGGTGTATAGACACACGCGTCGCGTTTAGTGAAGTGCGACGCCACAGCAGCTGTCACACGCAATGGCTGGTATGTGAAGAAAGTTCACCTCGTATTATTTGCACTAGAATCTATTGATACACGACTCGTGATAAGGCAGCGTCTTACACATTTAGGGTTGCCCACCGTACTATATTTCAGTTGTGTGTTCTATGTACTGTTACAATTATGTAAGAAATACGCAAAAATACTATACTTTCAAGAGTGAAATATTTATATTGCAAATAGCGAAATGAGCGTTTTATTTTGATGTACCTGGCGGGCCTACCTATTTAAAACCTAGAGTTACTATATTTGATTGCAGTATACTATATGTTTTTAATGAAACTTTTGATAAATACTATGGCGCCGAAGAAATGTTGGCAACCCTATACACATTCTAAATTACGCTTGTTTTGATTGCAATTATTTCTTTACTTTTGTTCATGCTAAAAATGTAGCGGTAAAAATTGTAAGCTTTTGTAAGCAGATATCCAAATTTGTATGCACATATTTAGCATTGAATTTAAATGATAACCAATCAGAATAATACAGTAAGTGCATTAACATTTGCAAAATCATAACAACCCTACTTGAAATTGACTGACTGAACTGAATATTAGCTCTTTTTTACATATTTATACCTACTTCTAATTTATACAATGAATTTAAATATTTACAATAATGTCCTCTTGAGTTTGTAAATGCAATCCCAAGAAATTTTAATGTAAATCGGTACTATTATTTAATATAAAATAAAATCACCATCAAGTGGCCTATCATTACTAAATATAAAATGAAAATTAAACTGAATAATACACATATTATCTCATCTATCACATCAGCACATATTGCAACCAAACAAACTATAATACGAATTCTTTAGAATCGTATGTAAATTAAACCAAAATCCCTTACACTGAACCAAAATGGAACTGAGCATAGATGGCCTGAGTGCTTGAAAAGGAGCGACTAAAGTTATAGTTTAACAATTAGCATTCACAAGTAAAATTGCCTAGCAAAAGATATTAGATTGCTCTTACTTCATTAATTTGTATTTAGTTTGTTATCTCCCTTACTATTGTGTACACCTTACCCCTACGTCGTCGGGCCTGCGATATTTACAACAATCTCTGAAAGGCCAGCAAGGCATCTGTCAGACCTCTGGCGTGGCGGATGTCTGGGGGCGTTGGTGATCACTTAATAAAAGGTTTACCAACCTATGCTATAAACTTCTGTAAAATAACATTGACATATAGAATGCTCAATATCAGGCGCCACCAACAGTAGCGCAAGGATGGACTTTAGTCCATGTGAGCAGCCACTAAGAACTATAGAAAAAAGGTTAGGTAATTAAAAAACAAACAAAAGTCAAACAAAGTTAATAGTAAAAACTAAAAAGTATACAATATTATGATGATATTTTTATAAACATAAATAAGATGTTCTGAAAATATTTATCTCATTTTGAACTTGCATTTTCATAATATAAAAACATTAATTGTTAGGTAATTTGCGTGTAATTGTGTGTATAAGTTATACACATTTACATTTTATTTAATTGTTCAGACAATTACATAAAGTTGAGTTAAGATGATTTTATGTTTCATTAAAATCACAATAGTATTCACCTTTCTCAATTGTATTGTTTGGGCTGTAATAATTACATGGGACTTAAATAAAGAGGCGGCAAAATTTTATTGCCGCATGGGCGTTAGGAGTCCCTACATCCGTGAAATAAACAAAGGTATTGTAAATCATGATCATATATATGCTTCTTTGTCAAACTTAGCCACGATCGCGTCGTTTTTGGAAATACTTTTTACTTTTTAAACAACTGGCCAGGCTTTTGAATTAAGAACAAACAGAAAAACTTGGGTAAAACGCCATCTTTGAAATTAAAAGCGGGAAGCGGTGTGAATATTAATAATTACATGCGAATTTGTCTTTGGATTAAGATTAATCTTCATGGGTCCCTAAGCCGAATTGGTAAGGAAACAGCTAAGAAATATCCGCCATCTTTAAAATTAAGAGCGGGAAGCAGTGTGAATATTAATAATTAATTAGAAGTTAGTTGCGAATACGTCTTTGGATTAAGAATCATCTCCTAAGCCGGATTGGTACGAAAACAGCGGAGAAATATCCGCACAACGCCATCTTTAAAATTAAAAGCGGGATACGGTGTGAATATTAATAATTAGAAGTTAGTTGTGAATGTTTCTTTGGATTAAGAATTATCTCCTAAGTCGGATTGGCCCAAAAACAGCGGAGAAATATCCGTAAAACGCCATCTTCAAAATAAAGAGCGGGAAGTAGTATGGAAGATTTTAAGTTAGCATTTTTGAATTAAGAATAACCTGCTTGAGTTTCTAAATCGGATTTGTCCGATAACAGCGAAGAAGTATCCGTAAAACGCCGTCTTTAAGGTTAGGAGCTGGATACGGTGTGAATATTAATAATTAGAATTTAGTTGTGAATGTTTCTTTGGATTAAGAATTATCTCCTAAGTCGGATTGGCCTGAAAACAGCCGAGAAATATCCGTAAAACGCCATCTTTAAAATTAAGAGCGGGAAGTAGTATGAAGATTGATAGTGAATAATATGCTTGAGTTTCTAAATCGGATTTGTTCGATAACTGCGGAGAAGTATCCGTAAAACGCCGTCTTTAAAATTAAGAGCGGGATACGGTGTGAATATTAATAATTAGAAGTTGTGAATGCGTCTTAAAAAACCGGACGGAGCCACGCGACGTTCCGTTAAGCCAAGTGGAGCGACTCCGCACGCCATTAACATAGCTAAAACGAGACCGTCTGCAACGGTTATTTATCGTAGAGAGCAATACTACATTTACACATACTCTATTCCAATGGTAATTACCCCCCACCCATTTCATTCATCACAACACATTACCATAGCACGTTCTAGATGCAGATAATACACATTTCGTTAATTACAATTTACGGAATTCGTTTTCGGTCGTTATGTAAGACATCATCGACAAAAGTCACAAATGTTTTCGCCGTGGAATGCGTGTCTTGGTTCCCAAATGTTGAAACGATTTTTTGCCGCATCGCATGTGGCTAGGATCCCAAAAAAGCAGGTAGTTGGGGCGCTTCTATAAAAACAACCCCTCGCGGCCAACAAAAGCTCCCAAATTGTGCAATGGTCGCTTTTCTTTTATGATTCCGAGCGTCAGAGCGTGAAAACCAACCGATTGCCTTTCTCGGTATTAGCTGGGGTGAGGTGCTTTTGGGATGTATTGGATTCAATAGCAGTTTAATTTATGCGTGGTTTTTATTAGTTGGTGCTCATACTTTGAATCGCCTATTGCGTGCTATCCCGTTGACTTCCTGTCTGCATTTTTTCAACCCGTCTGTTCTGCTTTTTGTTATGTTAAGTTACGGCGTGTTGTGAAAGTCTTTTCTAGATCTTTTGTTTCACTATTCGCCAGGAACCTAGTTCGTGAAATATCATAAATTAAAAAAAAAACCTGTATCGTGTAATTTTTAAATTACAATACTATTGTATTTTAATACGGTTTCCATTAATAGACAGTGTAAGTAATTTTTTTATCTATTTTAATTAGACAAAGTCTAAGAGCTCGAAATGTAGTTAAAAAAGCAAAGTGCATAAAGCTTAAATTGAAAACTTTTGTCTAACATTACAAGACATAATAATAATGTACTATGAAGTTGTAAATGTTGAAAGATTTGTAATGCTATGTGTCTATATTGTTAGGGTAACATGCGGTAACGATATTTTCGTAAGTGCTACAAAGAATAATTCATGAAGTCATTTAAAACAATACAATTTAATTTTATATTAAATTAAAAACATTAGACACGTTCATTTCATTTAGAGCATAATTGCACTTTAGCATATCAATAATATTTATATTTGAAAATATATGAGAAGCATAATAATGTATTGTAATAATGAGTTGTGGGCTTGGGGTACATGGTGCATTGTAGTCAGTGCCAAATTTCAAATTATCAGTTCTGTAATTCTTACTTGAAAGAGTAACAAACATACAGCCTCACAGCTTCTACTTTTATAATATTAATAGGAAAGTAGGAAACAGGATTGCGCTATTTACGTCAGTTATTATTCGTACATACTCATTTGTAAGTGATAATATTGCAACAAGTTAGTCAACATACATCAAGCCGTCCAACAAATAATAATATTATACTTTGACTATCAATTGATACAATACACAGTTTACTTTAGTTATTCCCGCTCAGGCTAGGAAGCTGATTCTCCCGTCTGATCTTGACACTCACTTTACTACATTTCCTCCCGATTTTAAAATTTGCGAAGGCACAAGTATGCGAGAAGAGTAGTAATTTCCGCCCGCGTTGTGCGTCCTATGTCATCTCCTGCATCCAGGAAGAAAAGTATAAACTGTAAACTACGAGGGGAACAAGTCTGAACTTTTAAAACTATTTTTTAAATATCAAGACTATGTGGCTGTTCTATCTTACGCACGCGCTGATCTTGTTTACTCGACCTCGACGCAATACGTCTTGATGTTTTTTTTAATTTAATCTGTCTGGTAACTTTAAATGACATTCAACTTTTTTGTTTTTAGTTTATATTAGTGATATATGTGCAACTATTTATATATTTATTTTGTAATTGTCCATAGGAAGACGGAGTCACTTGATACTCGCTACTGCGTACGAGATGAGCACAGAAAATTTACTCCAGAAACTAGTGAAAAAAAGGAAAAATGTCTTAAAGGTTAGTTCTATGTAGACAGGCAATATCGCTTTTTTGTCAATTTATTTTCATTTATCTCAATTATTGTCTCGCTTCGAATTTAAAAAGCAATTTAAAAGCGCACGGCTGTATTTCATTGCAAAAGTATTTGAATTATGCGCCTTTTAAAAAACAGATTCGAAAAATAAAACGAATACGTTGGAAAGAACATAAAATTGTACAGCGGCATCGCTGTTTATAATTTTGGACATTTGCCAGCAGTTACCGCTAACTGAACCGCATAGTAACTACTATAGAAAGAACGATTGTTTATATTTACCATCATACCAGCCAGCACACGTCAGAATACTTTCGAATGTCAACACATTATCCAGTTCTATTTTTATGTTTTAATACAATCTGCTAATAAAAAAATAATGTACGCCGCATGCTTGATCGTAGCTGAATTAGGCCAAATTGTTACCTCCCGCTTAAAGGATTCCAGTGACTGTTGCGTTTCGTGTTTAGTAGCCGGTGGCCCATGGAGGTGGGAGGAGGAAGGAGAGCACCTGCATAAACACTATGAGGATGTCTATGGACGTCGTTAGTCGTGAATATGACTCCGACAGCTTTGCTTATACTATTAAAAAAAATACACTTTGGAAAACTAATCTGGGGGCACAGCAGTGCACCCGACAAGTCGGGCGCGAAGCAAACACTGCCGTACACTCCTTTACTGGAACCATTTCGCCGCATTTTCAGGCGAACATTCAACTTGTATTCAAAAAGATACCATGTGATTATTCCCAGAGATTGATATTATATAAATCAATGATATGTGATGATTACATAGTCATTATGACGGTGTCGAATTATAGTCATTAGTTAGCCTAATGACTAATAGCATATTTATCAGAAAATTAATGATATTACGAATACAACGAATAGTCTGTATCGAAACATATACAATTTACATCCAATCATTGTATAAAATTTATGTAACATCAAAGCCATAATGATTTTATTTTGAATACATTTCAATATTTAAAATAGTTACCAAGTATGTAATCATTATTTGCACACCGAAGCCAGTTTGTTATTTCTCTTCATGAATGTCGCGCATTTATCTCAAATTCAATAGATTTTTATTTATCGTTTTCTACGATCTCACTTACAAATATTTGTGACGTTATTGTTGAAAAAATTTGTTCAAAATTCCGAATTCCTAGAATTTTACGCAGCAAAATTCCTTGGAAGATCGAAAATTTTTAGTTATCGCATATTTCTCTCACATTCTTATCTAGGTATGCCTTGAGAACCAGAGGGACCATCAAATAGTATTTATTCCTTTCTTTATCATCATCTTCAGGCGGTGGACGTGCACTGCTGGACATAGGTATCTCCCATAGAGCGTCATAAGTCCTGGTCACTTCACCTTGAACAACCCGTGAGCCGCAAGGACTTACGCGTCGTTCTTTATTTTTTTTAATATACAGAAAATCGCCAGCTTAAAACAAAAAGGTTCCTTTTTCGAAAACAACAACTGATTTGCGTCGTAAGAAAAAAGTATATCAATGCTCTGTGGTTGGCGTCGTTGTTTATCAGCGCGTAGTGACGTCATTCGCTGACTTGTTTGTGGACGAAGATTATTTCATTTGTGTTCGCTACACTATCGCGTTTCATACGGTTGAATGGATTTTAAAATAAACAAACCTTTTGGTATTAATAGCGATTCCGATTACATATTAAATAACTTTAATTAACATACAATGAAGCTATGCTGTAGGTATTTATAAAAGGGACAACCAAGGTTTAGGAACTGATGACGCAGTTTGATACTCTTTGGATGAAAGACAGATGCATGCTTAATGTTGGTTGTTGCTTTTTACAGAATTTATGTTATTGGCCTTAGATTTAATCTTATCGTGTTATCGCTTTGATTTTGGAGTACATACATGGTCAAAACCGCAACGTAAACTCAACCGCCGCGCCGCCTTTTCATATCGATGAAGCTGCACTGACCTTCAGTCCTTAGCGTAATTTCTACCTAAAAAAAAAAAAAAAAANNNCGCGCTGGTAGGAGGATGGACGTCGACTGTTCGTTATAATATAAAAAAGAAACTGTTTAGGGAAATAACAATAATTAAAAAATGTATTTCAATAAAACAATCTTTTCATTCAGAAAAACTTAAAAGTCTAGAATTATCATATACAACTAAACCCCTACTTAAGCCCACTAAACAAGCATTTAGCATAGCACAATGGGATTGTTATATTTTACTACATTGTTGTCATAGCAACCAATGAGCCTCAATACGTCATATCCTTTACGATAGGAGTATATTACATACATTTCTATAACAGGACAAGAGGAAGTAATAAAAACTTGAAAATGCTGATTATGGCAATTTAGGCGCTTCTTAGAAACACAAAACACACTACACACACTATTGCGCTAGTAACATTCATTAGATAAATCGCAAAACCGGACTCCAATATCGACAGATCTCTGAATAGTTTTACAGGCATTTTGAAATCGATACAAAATTTACTTTGATAAAGAAAATCTTATGACAGATGTGTTAGGTATATCTGAATTTCGAAGTGATCATGACATCACTCATTTGAGTTTCCGAAGGCCCCAGCCTTATTCGTAGCTAATAAAACCTATATACCTATAATCTCAAATTATCCAACTGCTAGAAGTTAAGAATTAATGAAGCCAAAAATGTACTTTTTTTAAATTCAAATAACTTATTTTATTTAACTGAAATTTTATTTACGATAATTAAGAAACAAATCGTAGATAACATGTGTAAGATAAGATTGGATAACATGATACAGGTCGTATTCGCATTTACTGAATGAAACAGATGTGACGGTGCAATGGTATCTATTTACGCTAATCTGCTTACGGTGCCAACCGTGAATGACTGTCAGACATAACACGATCCACTATACAACTCCATTGATGGATTTATGCACGTCTGCTTTTTTCCTATCCATGACCTAAGCTAAGTATAAAGTCTTATTCACGAGTGAGACACTCAGTGACAGTAAATTTTATTATTAAAGAATTGGGATTATTTTTTCTGTGGTAATTGCGGAATCGAAATGTAGAGCCAAAGTCAAACAGTATTGCAAGACTGACTGGAAATTTATTACGCTTAATTATCTAAATTAAAAGTTAATTATTTTTACACTAATGTAAAATGGCTTCAAATTGGGTTCCGTTAAATTTTTGGCGTAGTTGATCGGCTGAACAATTATTGACCCGAGAAGAAGAAGAAGAACAGGAAGGCGTAGTTTCAGGCGATTCCATTTAGAATGAAAAACGATATTCATCAAAGTTTTAATGAAAACTGACAGAAATATAATATAATGTTATTTATCTTCAAATAATGAAACAACAATATATTTTCTTACTTTATTTTCAGCCACTCCCAAAACAACATTTGTTTAGACTCTAGTCTATATTTCAAACTTTACCGAAGCCATCGAAAATCAACATAGCAGATGCAATGATCCTTTACCGACACGTCGACCTCGCTTTGGCTCTATTCGCCCTCTCTATATTGGCAAGCAAACTTTAGTATCTTCCTTGCTTATTCTGACAGTCACAACTCTCATTTCTATCCACAAACTTATGATTTTTATTTTATTCATTAGGTATCCATGACGAATTTGGATCTAAATTCATTTAATTGCAGATCAAAACATTTATTATAATATTATAATCAAACTAAACGTACACAAGATAAACGGATGCTCGATAGAGTAAATAGTTCACCTTTTGTTAAGGATGGCAAACAGAAACACCCTCATCTCCAATCGCTCATCCCGTTTCAAGAATAGCGAAGCTTCTGCCCAGAGTCCGTAACTTTCACAAACTTGCTCTAAACGCCTCTAGATTCACTAAGTGCCACTCATCCTTGAAACTAACAGAACTACACTGTAGTTATCCTAAGAACAAAATCCATTCAATAATTTCAGTTTGAAACTCAGTAAACTACTAATCTTTTAGTAATCATTATGTTAATTAATATTAAATAGTCATAAATGCTTTTTTCTTTGCTGATATATTTTACTTTACGATCGAAAATCAATGTAATGTAAATTAATAATTATGAACTCGGCCGCGTAACTAGGAAGGAAAGAAAGATGTTTCTGCATGAACCGCAATATCAAGAGCTTCCGCCATCTTGATTTTTTAAGTAATACAACTGATCAGAATTAATAGTGTAAAGATGTATTATTTTTATTTTAATTTTTATTTGCAGGTGACAGCCGTATGAAGTTTATGCACACACAATTTATCAGCATACATATATTGTATCTGCTATTATGTGACAATCTCTTCGATATATTATTAGAATATTCAAACACATTCAATATCTAGAAAACTAGCTAGAAATCATTCAATAATACTTAACGCAGACGAAGTCGCGATTCCCAACTAGTAACATTACGAAACACATTACGTTCTAAAAGAGAAAATTGAATCGAACGCACCTGTGAAATGACGTTAGAATCGCGTCTGATAGGTTTCCTTTCGCCTTTATCTGATGCATTATACCGTAGTGGAGAGCTTGAATGGCGTTGTAAAAGTTGGCAAAAAAACACGTGCCGTTGAACTCTCGGCGAATGCACCGGAGCAGTTAGCTGTACCCGAGGTCAGGGCAGATGTATTGTAGTTCGCAGACGCTCGTAATATTCATAAAATCACAGCTGTCTGCTTAATCGCTTGCTCTATCTTTTCACTCGAGTTTCATAATCGATTTTTTTTGTTAATTTCGCACGATGTGTCGCTACTTTTTCACAAAACTATTTATTTATTTTCATTTTTTGTGCACACGAATTTAAATCACTTAAAATTCGGAACGTTTTATCTCACTTTATTAATTAAATATGTTTAGCCGTAAATTAAAACAGTTATAAACGGTAGCTGTTGGTTTTTCGTTTATCCGTGTTTTTAATAACATAAATGTTGCAATGTCATTAAAAGTTAGACGTAAATTAATGTTTAGTAATCAAATCTTGGGGGTAAGCTTGCGGCGCCGGCGGACGACACCGGCCTCTACCGCGCATGCGCGTCGCCATCGATTTCTAACTACTACCGCTTTTATTATAGTCCCACACATTTTTGCTATTTGACTTTTAACACTACACTAATGGCAATAAGGTGGAATCCACACTACTCCGACGTCTCATTAACAGGTTGAAGACACCCGCTGAGTACTACGTTAGAGTTGCGACGTAGCACATACTCACATTTTCCATTAGGAAAGAGTCCAACGATTTTCTAATTGAATTGACTTTGTTAAAGCAATTTCGTGTAAAATGTATTCCCGACCTGTGTGTTTTACACAAGTATACTAAATGTATAAAGTAATATATAATAAATAAAATAAGTAGATGTATAAAGGATAACAAATATTGTACATATACAATAAACACGCCATAAGGCTAATATAACTGGCGGGCAAAAATACGAATCGGCATATCAAGAATGACAGCTATTCGAAAACTTTTCGCTTACTTTTATACGTTTCAATGTTTGGCTTCAAAATGGCAACCGATACGATATGAATCAAGTGGAGAGCAAATGGAATGTGAAATATAAAAGGAAATTGAAACTAAGCTGGACTGCGGACCACCGAAATCGGAAATAGTACTCACGTTCCCGTCACAGCTCTACGCTTTAATTATTTCATCTCGGCTTCCATTGAAATAGTACCAGTGTAGACTGGAAATTATTTAACGAATTTTGGTGTTCACTTTACATCGGGTGACCTACTGCTCGTTTGCCTCCTTTGCTATAAAAAAAAACATTTTTGAAGTAAAACTTCTATACTCACGCTTGGCATGTGGAGTGAGCTGGAGAGCGTTACAAAAACTCACACATCGGGCGAGGCCAATGGCAGTTGTCATTCAAATTCGATTTCAGTGAAACTTTTTTGTATTTATAAAATAAATATCATATGACAGGTTATGTCATTGTAACTACGGTAATGAATTTGTATATTAAATCGATAATTAAGTTTTACTTCAGTTGTGTGGTAAAGCACACACTTTTTAATCACAAAGTATATTGAAATACTACTACTACTTTCAAAATATACTTATTTTATATGTCTTCAGATATAAGGAATAATATTAAAATGGTTTTATGAGAATACGATGCCAGTAAAACTTTTATATTTGACATAAATACCTACTGGTGTAAATATATACAGTGTAAAAGGCCATAATACTGTAGAGTAGCGATCTACGCCAGACAGACTAAAAAAAAAGAATGCGACATTAATATACTCCATGTTCTTTCGTTCTCCAACCATTATAAGTTTTGTAAAAGTTTTGCCTTTCATTCAGATTGTCTGAGTAGATAGCATATTACAACTTTCTGCAAAGACTAATGGAATATAAATTCGACACCCGCTACTTTATGTTTTTAGTGCCATGATTTAAAACATGCCATGTATGAAATTGTGGTAAATACGTTGTAAAAGTTTATTTGGTCATAATATGAATAAAATAATGAATTTTAATTTGTATAAAAGGGGAAACGCACAATTTAACGTACTAACAATAATTGTTAATACATAATAGGACGAAATATAATACAATTTGTCTTTTGTCATAAAAATTGAAAAAAAAAAAATATTTTCAACAACAAAATGTTTTATCTCATCAGCCTACGCTTAGTACTGCCTCAATTTATAACGCCACACGTACATTCACTTATATGTATGATGTATGACTAGCTGGTGCTCGCGACTTCGTTCGCGTAGCGTAGTTTAAGTTTCTTTCAAATTATCAAATTCATCGGGTAAAGTATCATTACTGAATTCCCCTTAAGAATTATCTATTTTCCCGCAAAAAAGTGTTCTAGATGTTGACCAGGCTTAGTCATCACCATCACAAAACTTTAATTTGAATGCATCCAGTAGTTTCGTTGATTAGCCTGGACTAAAAGACAAACAAACAAACGGACAAACAGACAGACAAAAAAATATAAAACATCAAAAAGGGTTCTAATACCTGCTATTTCAAAATCGCCCTCAATTAGGTTTTCGTAAATATATTCAATGTACAGACACACATTTTACTGTTTTATTATATGTATAGATATGAGTAAATACATATATTATATTATTTAACTAAAAGTTTTTACTCTTTAACAGGTAAAGGCATAGCTGTCTCGTTACAACCAACATCCAATGTGCTATTGGCCGACCAGCTTGGTAAGTTTAATTAAATGACGTATTATATATATTTTATTTAGTAGTCGTAGATATTTACGTAGTTAGAACAGTTTTGCAATTGCACCATGCGACTTATATGTTATTATAAAATAAATGTTAATGTCTATTATTATAAAATATAATTATATGTGCTGAGCTGAGCTGTGCGTTACTTTAATTTACATTACAGGAGGATTTGATTTTCTTTTCTATTGTTACAGATCAATCCATGAACAATGAACGTCTGAGCACCACGTATTGAACACTTCAAACATAATTATACAGGTAATTATTTCTTTCATACAATTTTTATTATTTTACGTTGAATATTTATAAGAACCACGCAATGCAATTGCTGAGCAGCGATTTAATGTTTGTTTAATTTTTGTACATGTTGACATTGCGCTAACTGGTGCCTTGTCAAAAACTGTGATTTCAATTTGACGCGTTTTTGTTGAAGAAATATTGAATGCTATGCGATATGGTGTGCAAACCGTAGCGTCATAACATGTGAACGTCATACGTGCGTGAAGTATATCGTAGTCATTTTTGACAGCATCGAGGTTCGCTGATCGACGAAGGTGTATCTGGCCACTTGGCTTCGAGACTGTAACAGGTAGGTCGTTCTTACTTCCCCTACTTTATGTTAATTACATTCAACTCCTCAATATAATTTATGTACCTGTGTTCATTTTACTGTATTCCATCCATTTTTATTCTCCGCTCATTTTCATAGCGAATTTGCATTGCGAAAAAATTTTATTTTTTGTTAACTAATTGAATATGTCAATTCTACACTGTCACAAAATTAAAAGATATTTTACTTTAACACCGCACAATACAAAAGCTTCTAGAATGCTGTTGTAAAGTCTTCATTACATTGAAATTAATTATACCCATTTCTTTTCGTTAAAATTTTATAAGTTTATATAAGTTTCTTTGTGGAAATTGTTCTACCGCCAAGGAACTTACCACTTAGTTTTCTTATGTCGCTTTGTTCCTTCCTTTATTCTTCATTCTACGTACTTGGAAGTTGGTAAAGAAACTCCGGGGAAGAAACAATGTTTCGAAACGATTACTGATCTTAAATTATATTTCACATTATGAACCTTAATGAACAACAAGCATGAACTTTTTTAAGCAAAATTTGTGTATTGTTTCTAAATACTAAAAAATATTGTGATTTCAATTTACAATAGACTTACTTTCCGTTCTTGTTATTATAACGCATTGATTGTTTTAAATGCAAGGGCGTTTAACGATAGTAAAGTCCGAGCAAGTTCGGAGTGACTAAGACCGCGCTGTTAAGGAAGCCTGTGAAACTTATAAGTATAGAAGTTACATGTTTATGCTTCGAGAATTAATTACAATAAAGTGGCCTACGAGCACGATATGTCCTATTTTAGAATGGTGTTTAGAATATTAGTATACATTGTAACTAACCAAGAAAATCTTTCTGATATATAGGCTGTCCCTAAGTTATAGGACAAAGGAAACAAGGTGATTGCCCAGGCTAAACCTATCGCCGGTAAAATAGAATATAATATATACTTTTTAAAGTCCTGATTATTTAATTAAATCATACCAATTTGACCGAAATGTTACGAACTACTTACACATAAATTTAATAACATTTTATTTTAATAAAATTATTTTTAACTGATACTATGTTGAAGCTACAAGATATAGCTAGTACGTTTCTATAATAGGGAATATGCATGTATTTTTTTTATATTTTTAAATGATAATTTACATAATTACATTAAAGTAAAAAAAAATACCAGCGCTGAAAAAACAATATTAAGTTCAAAAAAAATGTTTCAAATTAGTAGGCCGATAACAGCTTTTTAAACGATCGCCATTTTGCCGCGCTGACATGACGTCACGCATCATAACTACCACCAATGGCAATGCTCCAATGCTCGTGAACAATGATGTTATTTATGAACTTTGACGTCACAATTCGTTCCGACCAATGGCGTGCGTTTCACCTAATTCAATCTTCCCGCATAATTTTTGCACTTTTCAATAATTATTTTCTGATTGAAAACAAAATTATACAAAAAAATATTAATACGTACGCACATATACAGGAAAAGACTTTACATATAAAAAAAATTATCATTATTTGAATCATACGCATATTCCCTATTGCTGAGTTTTTAATACGCAAATCTAATCTTTTATTTAAAAAATGGTTTAAATGTAAAAGATACAAGAATATATAGATACCGGTTTCCTTTCGAATTGTTAACATGCGGTATGTTTTAGATTCATAACCAGCTAATGAATTCGCTTTACATAAACAACTAAAATTTATATGTTATCATTTATGTTGTTCGCACATCACGGAAAAAAAATACCAAGAGATGTATTTTGAGAAGCCTCTTGCCTATCTAACTTGTAGATTTTATTTTTAAGTTTCGTGGAAAAACGGTAAACAAACGTACAATATTACTAGTACTGGGTGGTATCTAAGTGTTGTGTGGGACAGAATACAATAATATCCAATAAAAATAATCTCTTAACTTAGTGTTTAAAATGTACATCATTACATTTTCCATTATGAACATAAAATAAAATTATATTATGACAATTAACATTAATTATCATCAAATATATTACATTCTCAATTGAAAGAAATAAAATTATGACACTTAAAATTAATTATTATAAAAATACCCATCAAAGAACCTGATATATAAATAAAGGATAAAGGGAAATACTTAGGTGTACTGTCTGGTAACTGAACGTCGCGTCTTACATATTCTACACGCGTAGACTTAACGTGAATTTCATTACTAATTTAGGTATATACTTGCCAACCAACCCGAGCCTAGTTACTAGTTCTCAGTACCGAGTTTTATCGGTTTAAATATTTAAAATTTCATTCCTCTCCGCATAAGTCGTATCAATAGAGAAGCGAATCTAAAATGGTATCGCTTATCATTTTCTCTCACTTGAACAATTCTTTTTTGTACTGTTTTTGGTCATACACCTGAGTATCGCAGGCAAACATTAGTTATAATTTGCTATTATGCTGTCTTAACGCACTGTTTTGATTACCTTTTATGAAATACGATAATAATCAATAAATAAAAATAAGTTGCACAAATTATTTTTAATTTAATATACATATTAGGATCTGCCTTTGACAGGTTGAAGATGTGTTACTACACTTATGCATTAACAAAAGCATGAGTAACAAATACAAAGTCTAATAAACCGATAAATACATTAAGCAACATAAAAAATATATAAATTGTTTTGTTCACCCTGCTCACGTCGGGGAACGTAAGTAGATGTCCGCCATTTAAAATACGCTTTACGTACAGCATATAGCGATCGGCGCTTACAGCTACAAATTAACACACTATCATACCTACTTATAGTATATAAATTGTCTTCTAAATTGTGCAACCAAAAAGAGAAGAGATTAATTTTGTATCAAAAAATGATTAGTAATAAAATATGAGACCAGAAAAGTGTAGCTTAGTTGTGTGAAAGAATTTTCATGACCAGAGAACTATTTCCGAAGATTATCGTCCAAAAACAAGCAAAACTTGAAAAAGCAAAAAAAGATAACGTTCCTAACGTTATCTCTCTATTACATTAGTACCGATTTTTTACTATGTTTTATTACTATGTTTCAAAATTCATTCCGACTGATTTAAATATTTTTTTCTTAACATTGTTCTAGATTATATTCTATTATTGGTACTTAGTTTCATCAATTATATTGTTTCAGGTAACTTTTTATAAATGGGGTATTACTAAATGAGTTTTTCTATGGACTTCACTTGATGAATATGATGTTCTTAGGAATAAAGAGGGTATAAATCCTCCACGGTTTATTTCTACTGAAAATATGAAGTCATCAGTGAGTGACAACTCACAAACTGATGACTTTATGTTTTGTCTGTTACGCTTACGTGAGAAAATCTTAACGAGTCACTCCAATTAAAGTGAATGTTCCCTCACTTTTACACATATGAAACCTCCAGGCATAGACAGTTTGTTATAAATTCAAAATTCAGTTCGCATCCATAATATTTGAGAGCAAAGCAGAAATCACACTCAATTGCGTTTTAATTTGCGAATATATAATTTATTTATTTATTTCAATTAAAAATAATCTCAAATATATGTATATTATCATCGAATGATAAAACCAAGATATTTAGTTAATTAACCTACGAACTTTAAAAAAAACAGTAAAATCACATTATATACCGTAATGCAAAATAAATCAGACCATGTGTTCGTAAAAAAACGTGTCTTTAGGTATATAATAACTAATTTCATTTTATTAGAAAACATACATATTTATAAATGAAACATTTGAGTAAATTAAAAATAATTAACCTAATAAGTAAGTTGTACTTTACTACGTTACTTCTATTTAAATAAGTAAAACTTTTATTACTTGAAACATTAATGAATGTTTCAAGTTATAAAAGTTAAAACATGATATTGTCCTGTCCTAGTGATATTGATCGGGATATGAGGATACAAAATAATAAGCTTTAATGAATTAATTACTAACGATTTTGTAAAAAAAATTTAATTAATGAATTAATTATCAATAGTTTGTGTAAAATATTATTGGACAAAAATTTATAAAAAATTTTGAATTCATCTAACAGAATGTATTGTCACTGGCATGTCAAAGCTTTCTAAAATTTAACAAAACAAATGTTTGCATGAATTTTAAAAACTGTGGACTTTGTTCTATTTTAAAACGTATTCTAGTTTTCAATTTCAACTGTATGAAATGTGATAAAGGTTTTTTGAAAAGCCTTTCCACTATTGTAAATGTATTTTTAAATCCTATCAATTACGAGCTTTTCTGTTCGGATACGGTTTCGTTTGCTCACATATTCGTTTCGTTTACAGATACAAAATACGGTTCATTTTTACAGTCGTAATTAATATAAAAATTTCATGTCACGTTGTTTGTTGAAACCCTCAGAAACAGCTAGACTATTTTTATACGTGACATAGTTTATACATATTTTATTTCGATTAACGTTTTGTTTTCCCAGTAGGACTGAAATATACTATAAGAGTTGGCCAGAACGGGGCATAAAACCCTCCTCACATACATGTTTGGACACTGGTAAATTAAGCTACTAGGCCACGAGACAGTCCAATGTGTCAAGGCTTTATCATCAATTCGTCGTTGAATGATATACGTAATTATTGTCACCATCAACTAGGCACAAGCTTCTATTGTCTGCGACTTGTTTCAACTGCTATTCTCTCGATTATAATAGTGATAGTCATCTTCGACAATCGCCAACAGGCTTTCGTAACTTCACTACAATAGGAATACAGAAGAGCTAGTTTACAACTTCACATTAATAATTGATATCCCAGATATCAATTATCAATTAATTACTAGTTGCGTTTAGCGGGTTCGCCCGCGTAAGTTTCTATACGAAATATCGAGATGAAAAATAGATGTTGGCCGATTCTCAGACCTACCCGAGGCACACAAAATTTAATGAGGATCGGTCGAGCTTTTCGCAGAAGTATGCAACTAACATTGTGCCACGAGAATTTTATATATAGAGATTATCATTAGAGTTGCTCTTAGTTTTTCCTGACTATTTAAGTCTAGTTTAGAGAACTACTCCTGTATTGGCTATATACTAATTAGCTCTAATGAAAAATCCACATAATTCTTTATTAAAGGCCGTTAAAGCGTTTACAAGACACAGACGTTTGCTCCCTATTACTTAAAAAGTAAGGGGTAATAGCACTGTTTCTCATTAGAAGTACCAATTAATATATCATATTAATAGTTAAGAGCTATTTATTTAGTTGACGCTATAACATGACTAACCTGTAAATCCAATTCTTCTTAAAGTTATACATGAACTTGTCAAAAGAGGTCACACATGCAAACGAAGGTTACGGTCTCTGGTTTGAATATCGAATTTAAAAGTCAAATAGTTTTTGAGTTTATCAAATCACTCTCGGCGGCCAGATACTGCGGCAAAATTTGTATATCGACAATAATAATACAAGTTCGCAGTTTATCGCGCCCAATTACGCATTTGCTTATCAAGGCACATGTCATCACATTTGCAAACACTGATGCATGTATCATTAAATACAATGTTGATATGAACTCTACGTGTAAATATTACAACTTAAAACTTAAACCATTTCTCTGTAAACACAATACAAAATTATAAGCTAAGTAAAATAATATGCCATTTTTAATCATATCTACACCATGGCTACGTGTCGCAACTAATTATTCTCCCTACATTGTCTACATTCCACACTATTGGTGTATTTTTACCGTTACGTAAAAACCAGTAAATAACAGGAATTGGCCTTTTAAGCTCACGTTCACCCGTAGGCAATCTTTGATTTACCGGCTGCACAGGAAAAAGCAATCACATAGTCCGACTACACCGGCATTTACCGTGTACTCTAAATCATAGCAGACGTTCCGATTAATCCACTAACTTGGCAACACGCCGCCGAAACTACGAAAAAGTATAAAAAGTATAAGATCGAGTACAGCCAGAGAAGAGGAACTACAGGATGGAATTGTAGAACGAGCCCGAGCAATATTCTTACGATGATTCAATGCTGCACAATAAAACGTTATGAATGTAACCGTGTATTGTTTTATTTGCATTTGATTTCAATGAAACAAATCGAAGAGACGTGGGGCTAGGATATATGAATACGATTGAATTCAGTTACAATGAATGAATAAAATAGTAAAATGCTATTCATAAAATGTGCATTTGAATGAATATTTTATTTGAGCGTTTGTACGATAAGAGTCTGCTATTCAACATTTGTTTACAAACAATATAACCGTACGATACCCGAATGACATTGTATGCGAGTAGTAGAACCCTCCTCCTCTTAGTGGACTGATGTATTTTGTGGTGCAGGTATGTGTGTGTAGGTAAATATAGATAAGAAAATACGAATTAATGAGAGCTTCTGACTTTAGTTATATTTAGGTAACTGTATGGGTAAATAATACTCTACATTCTCAAATTTATAATGGTACTTAAATTTGCTGGTTGTATAAAAAGAGAAACTAATCCAAAATATTCACACCAGTTACATTTAATCTAAAACTGATTGATAAAAGTCATAATTGCGACTACTTAATAAGCTACTAAATAATATATTTAATGTAAGTAAGCAATGTAAAAGTCCACTTATTTTATGTACTTTAGATTATATAAACTACTCGTTATATTTTTGTTAATATTCAATATCCGTAGAAGTAGTGATAGAAAATGTATATCACTTTGTACTTGAGTAAGTGAATTATTGAAATCTATTAAAATAAAAAATTACCAATGAATCATTAAATTACGTGTTATAATATGTTGATAATATATTCAATACCAAACAAGTAATTTTATTTTATTTTTATTACTTTATTTTTAATTACTTACAATAATTAAAAAAATACATGTACACATTACATTTATGGAACTTATTTTCGTACGGTTCAAATTTACTTTTTAAATAGTAATATCACTAGATATTTTGAGGACGCCTTCTTATGTCGCATTGCGGATGATCGCAATGCATCGTGAAAATTTTTGAACTTTAAACTTAATAAAGCCTCATGAAAACTTGGCTCATGTCCTGTTCATCATGTTTGCATATTGAAAATAAAAAAAGAAGAAATATACTTTATTGTGCACACAAATAAATATAACAACAGTAATTATAATAACAATAAGACACATTTATGTTTACTAAGGCGGTCTTATAGCTTAAAAGTAATTTCTACCAGACAACCTTTGTACATATGATACAATATTTATTTACTACTGTACCACAAAAAAAATCGGTAATCTACAAGATTAAAATCGTACTATCCATGCTAGAAGCTCGCTAGCAAAACTTTCTCGAACTCATTAATTTTGAACATATTTTTAAATTAAATGAGTTCAGTTGACAGTATCTATCGGAATAAATGTTTCTAGATAGGTTTTTAAATAAGACTTGTCCCTCTTTAAAAAATATAAATATAGGTCGCTGTATAAAATATCCATTGTATTCAGAGTAATGACATTCTAAAGTTGTCGATTTTAATAAAACGTGGGGCGCTGCATGTACTAATATTTCTGTTGCTAAACACTTTTTTGTATTAGCACCAAGTTCATATTCAGGGGCGTTGCTACCGCCGTATTTGCCGTATTAATTATACGGGGGCCCCGGGCAACCTGTGCCCCTAACGCGAGTAAGCAAACATTTATTTTTCTATTGGGAGATATCTTTACCCTTCATAAGGGTCCCCAAATCATTTTTTATACGGGGCCCCGTCAGAGCACTCTATTCCACCGTTCATATTATCATCAATTCCTAACACAAAAACATAACGTAAAGTAACAAATTCACTATAATATTCGTAATGCAATAGAATCATACTGACATGAATCATCCACTTCTAGCAGTAGCATATTAGTCAAATAAATTTGACAAATATTTATAATAATTGACGACACATATACACCATACTAATATTAAAAATGCGAAAGTGTGTTTGTTTGTTTCTTTGTTTTTCATTCACATCAAATCAAATCAAGGGATTGATGTGATATTTAGTATGGAGATAGTTGAAGGACTAAAGAGTGCCATAAGCCATTTCGACCACGCGAGTGAAGCCGCTGGTTAAGCTAGTTTACTTATAAGTAATTGATGTAGTATTAACTGAAAAAGGCCAAGAAGTCATATTTAATTAACGATAACTTCTTATTAACAAATGAACAAATTTAACCGAAAATGTTACACTAGCGCCATTTTTATTACAGACTTAAAATAAACTTACATTCGATATTAATCTCTTCTGGTCTGCTAAATGTATCCCCTTCTGTAAAATTGACTTAATTGACTAGGTTTTTATATTTTTTTTGTTAGGTACCTTACCATTACCTGTTACCATAGACATAAGAAAGCCAAAACCTGAAAATACCTAGTTATATTCAAATTAACCCATTTTTTAATAGTTTCATTTTATTTACTTACCTATTTAATAAGTAGACATCCATTTATTATACGGCAACGAGTAGATGAGAGTTTCCTTCAATTACAGTAGAACCTCTATAAGTCGAACATCAAGGGAGACGCCAAAAAATTCGAGTTATAGAGTTTTCAACTTATGGAGGATTTGGACTTAGGCGGATTTTGAGGTTTATTCTTAT
>LUGF01041786.1:85417-108411 GCA_001625245.1 Calycopis cecrops
TTATTTATTCATTTATTTATTCATTTATTTATTCATTTATTTATTTATTTATTTATTTATTTATTTATTTATTTATTTATTTATTTATTTATTAATATGTCATGTCAACAATATAAACACTACCTATATATTAACATTATATCCAATTAAGGCGCTTTGGGCAGCTTTACGACAAGTTAACACAGCAGTTAAGTGATGATCGCGACCCAAAGGCTTTAAGTGTGCTTTAAAGTTCAATTTAGAAGTCTACAAACGAGTAATAGCGGCGTTCTCGAAGTAGCGCTTTCAGTGTATTCGCAAATAAAGTCAGTTACATTAAGTGGAAAAAATACAGTTTGGCTTCTTTTGTTGTTTGAAGTCTCAAATATTTGAGTACGCTTGAATGAGATTTATTTTAGACGGAATTAAGGAAATATAAATACTTTTGTACATAAACAAGTTGTGCCAGGTGTGTTTCAGGATAAATAAAAGTAATTTTTACTATTTATATATTATCTTTTAAGTAGTATTTGTGTGAAAGAAAAGCAATAATACATAGAAAATTTCGCATTTATACTATTACCTAATAGTAGGTTTTGTAACTTTACATATTTTCCACTCAAGAAAATAGTGATATAGTATTAGCGTGGATACGTATTTTGAGATGTCTTTTTAATGTACAGCAAATTTTATAATTCTCAAAAGGGTATTTATTAAATTCTATTTAATATTCGGCAATGAAATTTTAAAGAAATAACCGATTTCGATTTGTTTGTAAGTTGCTGTTACTTAGGACCAAAGTTAAATTTGTTTCTTGAGTCCGTTTTTAATATAATCTAAGA
This sequence comes from Calycopis cecrops, assembly GCA_001625245.1. Classification (NCBI taxonomy): domain Eukaryota; kingdom Metazoa; phylum Arthropoda; class Insecta; order Lepidoptera; family Lycaenidae; genus Calycopis; species Calycopis cecrops. Next base: position 86,239 of record LUGF01041786.1, read on the forward strand.
TTTATTTTAAAAGATGCTTTAAAATTTTATTTTCCTGATTCCTTAAAATCCATCAAGCGAAAAAAAGGGTAGCGGCTTAAATATTCATAAAAGCATATTTCGAATGCAACAAAATTAATTTTAGTCAGTCCAGTTATAAGTACAAGCTGTTGAAGATTTAAATACGTACATGCAGACAGATATATACGGACGTCACTCGAAAATTGAGCGAAATAGAGACCTTAAAATGCGGGTGGTTGTAGGCGGGCTTGCAGGCTCAACCAATTTTGTACTCTGCATATGAATCTTAGGGTTTATAACAGGCTATGTTGAATTTCTAGAATAAATGTTCTGAAGAAATTTTAAAATATTTTTTATTAAATTTAATACAGTTCTTAAATATTAGATTATATTTTTATAATGTTTTTTTAATATATTAAGTTATTAACTTAAATAACTGTTTCCTTTTACAAAGCGTTTTTATCCTTTGGTACGTGTCTTAAAGTAAAGCATATAAAGTAAGTAGTAAAGTAAGCATATGGTCGGATCTTTACACGATATTAGCTTTACATACGCCTTTTTAGCTTGGTAATTAAAACGCGACTTACGAGGAGCTAAAGAGATTAGCAGAGGGCAGGGCTCAATTAGAAAAAGACTCCACCGACAAGAGCTATATATGCTCTTAAAGAAGAATTAAAACACAAAGATAAACAATTAGTCATAATTGTTTGTGTGTTTCTTCTCGTCTTACAATGCCTATCGAAAGATTAGTCCATCGGTTATCGCGCATGGAATAAGCAATTTGGAGATACAGACTGAGTCACACGTTGAAAAGAATGCTGAGCCGAGTTTTTAGAATGGAGCCAGTGCTGAGCAATCAGTGTTGTTGCGTTATAAGCATTTTAAGAGAACTTCGTTAAATCACTATTCAAAACGATTACGTATTTAATTTTAGTGTATTTGAAAACCTTTTAGCCATAGTGACATGATTTTAGTGATTCGACAGCAAAACTAGCGTTACATTAGCTAATTTACAGGTTGTTAATCAAAAACATACAAACATATCAAACACACAAAATCGCCTTACGCTAATAATGGATAACATTATTATTGATGACTAGCTTCCGCCCACGGCTTCGCCCGCGTGGATTTCGGACTTAAAAAATTATTCAAAATTTTAATTTATTATGTTATTCTGATATGAAAGCTATATTACTGTAGTTTCATGATAATCCGTTCAGTAGTTTTTTTGTGAAAGAGTAACAAACATTCTTACAAACTTTCGCATTTATAATATTAGTAGTATGTTTTTTGGAAGTTTAGATAATAATAATTTAGAATGAAGATAATATATTTAAACGAATAGTCTCAACTAAACAATTGAATACGTTTTAAATCCCGCTGTCCTAATTCGGCGTCCTCATGTCCCGTAGGTTGTATTTCTGTACTCCGCGGCGCGCATTCTCTCCCCCATGCGCTCGAGTCCCTTCGGTTATTGAACTTCCGGCCGTGTACAACGGGAGTTAATCTTGTGTTTATACCATTTTGTGTTATACTTGAAATGTATATCAATAGCAGAACCTAATTATTTATTATGCTAGTGGTGTCGAGTGTGATATTACTACCGACTTTGATAAAAAAAAATTTTTTTATTAAATTAAATATATATTTAGGTTCTGTTATTGATATACATTTCAAAATTTTTGTTTCGAAAACGTTCTCAATTTCATCCTGTATAGACAATTTAGAAATGCCACGTTTTCGCAGCTAAACAAACAAAAAGGTTTCGTGCCTAAGATACAAGCAACTTTGTTATTTGAATAATAAATTATGTTAACTTGTCAATGTAAATTATTGACTAACTTAACTTAGCTGACTTGTAAAATGAGTAAATTAGGGGGATTCTCTCACTTTGTATCATATGAATACAAAAAAGGTTCTTTTTCCTATGAATATCAGAATTACAAAACCTTTTTCTACATGTGCGTGCTTATAGACTTGTCAAATTTAATAATACCCAACCCTTGGTCTCTTTCATAAACACGTGTCTCTTATAAATGCGGTAGACCTAATTTTTGACGTTCAAAGAGTAATTTTATAATTCTATTTTGAATAAAAACAATTTCATTTCATTTTAAAACTTGCTTGGTCTATTTCATTCCGCTTTTTCTCATAATCACGGAAAACTAAAACACACAGATATTGTTGATACTGATAATTCGCGAGCTTCTATCACTTTATCATCAAGCTTTCTTGTCTACTGCTAAACATGCGTATCGAAAAAATGCTTTCCAGAAAAAGCTCCTTGTGTAAGACACACGTGCATGATTTTCCTGGGAAAATAAATATATCCTATTGTTTTATATATACTTCTTTTAATACATTCGTAATGCCATACCTTTACTCTATCCATCTATTACTAAAGGTGCATGTGAATATTATATCCATAATATGGACCATATGGTCATAAGTCACTACAAAACGAATGCCATTACGAAACGAACAAAATTTTAATATTCTTATATTGGAGAATGTGTGTTCCGATACAAGAGTTTACTCCTTAACGAACGCGATTGTGAAGTAACAAACGTGTCAGAGATATAAGCCACGTAAGCCCGTATTACTTACGCTCAACGTTGCTATTTCCCACTATTTATTTTTCGTATTTTTTTCAAAAGAGTAAACCGCAAAAAGATGTCACGTTATCATGTGAGTCTTATGTTTTTTTTAATTTGTATATTCTGGGTTCTTAACGTGGGTAACCAAGTTAAATCATAGCTACAAATGATAGAGTCTAAGTAAGTTCTAACTACAGTAACTACATTTAACCTGTTATTAATTACAATGTGCCAATTATACAACTACGTAACAAATGCACATGTTAGTTCCCATTGAAATCATTTAATAGTCAGTAATAATAGAGAAACAAAGTAAGAAACAATTAAAAAAGATCTTGATGTTTAGGACTCGGTAACTTTATCAGCGTTTATCATCTGTTATAACAAAATTCGTAGTAAATGAGTAAAAATAAAAATAAAAATTATTATTATTTATTAAGTTTAAAATTGGAGTGTAATGTAATAATGGGAAGAGACTCTCAAATTTTGGCTGTGAGGTGCACGTACCTACTATATTATGTTTAACTTAACCCTTTAGCGAACTTCAGAGGAGATCTTGAACGAACTTCTAGTCCACATAAAATTAGCTGTTTACCTTCTTGCTGGTCCTAATCTATTCCATCGCTCACAGCCTTCTCGTAGTCTTGAGGCCAAATTGAGATAATTTAGAAACCTTCACGCTGACTCCCATTGTCTGCTTCTAATTGGCTAGCTTAGCTAGCTTGAATGATAGTGACAAAACCCAAAAAAAAGCTGTTATAACATCGGCACAGATCATCAAAAAATAACAAATATAAGGCAAGTCCTTACAAATGTTTCAGTCCTGTGAAACAGTATCAATATTAACTTATACACATTATGTAACGACAGTAAAGTTAAACAATTTCAATTACTTTTTTTAAGGACTTTCAAGGACTTTGATTTATTTGGCAAACACACCACGAAGATATTTAAATAAAAATTTTTGAAACTTCACATGAAAATCATGTCCATAGTTTTATTGAAACATTTGTATCATTATTTACTAATACCAGAATAGAACGGAAGAATCTAAAAGCAAACAATACTAGTTTCATCATTCGAATTGGCAAATTATTATGATAACTAATAACTAATAAGTGATTTGAAAAAAAATATAATCGTTGCAGATAATTGTTTAGGATAAAATTAAGTTGTCATATAGGATGGAAATTTCTCTATGGCTCATTTAAATGATACATCAATATGTGTAATCAAAGATATACTTAGTTAATAAATAATATAAGTATTTTAATTATGTTTATGTATGTATTGTCAACAAAGTTTCAACAGTATTCATATGGGAAGTGTTTCGAAAAATTGTAATTAAAAACCGGAGAACTAAGACTGACATAATGCAGTTGGATCCTGCATCTTCTGACTGACTGCTGACTGCTCTTTACCTCGTGAAAGACATGTGCAGCGAGATGTTCCGAACATCACAAATTCTCACTACCTTGTCTTTCATGCGGTTTGAGCAAAATTCTACTTGCATCTGGCCTGTGAAGACAGCCTGAAATAAATTGGAAGATCTTCTAGTCTTTTTGGTGTTACAGTCATAGTTTATAATATATTGGTTAACTTATGTATTTGAAGAATATTATACTTATCATGAACGTATATTAGTTTGTTTATATATCTTTATGTTTACTATTAAATACATTATATATTCATAATCAGGTTATCATTTTGAAAATAATTGTTACTGTCTAAAACGTAATATATTGTGTTGATGTTAATTACTGTCAAATTTATAAAACACTATTGATAATATTGAAACGAGTAAAATTAAATTGAATTGTGTGTCTATTATAATGCCAAATAGCATTGTTAACTGACTAATTGGAATACGTGCAAGTACACACTAGACGTTTTGAAGCGCTTGTTTTGATAATGTTACTAAGACCTTTTTAATCCCTAAACTTATGCACGTTTTACATTACATTACGTTACTGCATTGTTAACTGACTAATTGGAGTACGAGCGTATGAGTACACTGCTCTTTTTGAAGCGCTTGTTTTAGTAATGTTACTAAGACCTATTTATTTTTTAAACGTATGTACGTTTAAAGAATGAAGAGGTCTTATTGCAGCAGGCTGTACATTATGCACTTTTAAGCACATTTTTAGCAAAATAAAACCGCGCGTTTCCAAAGCGTGCGCTTGAAAACTCATGTGTGTTATAACAAATAATACTTTGTATAAAAATAGCCCACGTTACGTCAATGAATACGTTCTCTTTGTTATGAATTACGCATAATTTATATGTAAATTGTATATTATTTTATAGCACATTCACTTTGTATTTAAATGCTGTTTGACTGATGACAGTTTGAAAGGAAATTTTATATTGGCTCTTTAAATATTGTTGCAAAAATGACCATGTAATTTTTTGCTCTGAAGGTTTAAAAAGTTTCCTCTAAAGGCAGCATAGCAGATGTCTGGAATTATGGATCGTTAGAATTTTATTCTGCTATTGTACCCTCTATCACTGGCTCTAACGGATGTCTTTCTAAGCCTTCGGAGAAAATGCCTACTCTTAAATCGCTTAGGTACAAATTCCGCCAGACGCGAAACAAGATACAGGAGTTACAATCTTTAAACGAAATCCCGGGATAATTGAAATAAAAACTACTGACTTGTTTAAAAGTACACAGCTGTTTATTCTTTTTGATTATTAAATTTAGAATAATACTTCAATACTTGACGAGATTTTGTTTTAGGATATTACAATTTTATCCTATCCTATTATAAGTGTACCTATCTAAAGGCAACTAAAGTACAATATATCCTCTTCTACATACTTAGAATAGGATTTTGGCTACGAACTAGATATGTACATGTACTTATAAAGCAGGAGTTCCCAACCTTTTATTGGCCGTGGACTTTTATATCACACTCCATAGCAAGGACCGTAAGCCTGTAGGTATAGAGTATTCTACGTGTACGTCTCTGAATATAACAGTATAATAAAAATAATAACCCATTATGACTTGGCGGGATGAGAACCCGCAACAGTTTGCGTAATCCCGTATCAACATCACTATGTTACCAATCACAAAGCCAGCCAATTACTCATCAGGTGCCAAAGCTTATTTGATCCTGTGCCGTATTAATTAAACTGTGTGTACACTGTACACGTGACACACGTTGTCATTCAAGTAATTAACTGTTCGACAACGTCTAACCCCACCTTTGAATCTCACGTTTCAGCCATTAGCATCGGCTGTCTTTATAATGACATAATAGTACACTGCCACAAGGGATGCTCCATTTCAACCCGAGTGTTGCCCCCAATGCAGGCGGGGGTGGAAATGCGGGGAGATAAGTAGTACTTTTCCACCGAGTCGCATATACTATTCTTATTTTTCCGAAGTAAACTTCGCAGGATGTTTGAAGAAAAAATATCTACTTTAATACACTACAGGCCTCTACTTTTATAACTTCTATCTCTCCCTCTCCCATACACAATTCTTTTTTATGCAACAAAAATAATTACATTTCATATGTAGTGACGTAGTACATGGTTGGACGGTTTTTATGAAGTCGCACAAGTGTTAAAGACGTGTCGACTCCCAATCTTATTAAATAATTATTTCTATACAACAAATCAGAAACATATTAAGTACAAAACAAAAATTATATAATTTTATATATTAACATCCGAAACGGAATAATTTAATGAGAATTACACAGAGTTTAATTTATTTTTAATACAAAGTTATGAATACATCGGTAACTGATCAAAATGTAATTTCGGAAATGTAATGAGTTTAATGTTTACGATATAAATTCGTACTGTAATTAGAATTACAAATTAAATGTTTTTGGTAAATGATATTAAATTTAAACTTAATAGTACTTACCAGGCGAGGATTACATTCGCTAGTTATTATCTATTTAAAGCATATATATTTACGGTTTCATTCATTCTGCTCTAAAATTATAGTTATTTAAATTGTGTTATTAAAAAAATGTACAGTGTGTAATATGATATGTTAATTTGCACACTAAAATTAAAAATATTTTAAAAGTAAATGTTTAGTCAAGTAATTGTACTTATAAATTATTTACAATATCTATGCAATGTGTATATGTTAGAATTAGAATGTGAAATTTGTTTTTTGGACATTTAATGTCCCGTCTGGAGAAATGTTATGTATTTATTATATTAATGAATTATTAGTAATAGTAAAGTGTCAAAACTAAAACTAACGAATATGTTTTCAAAAATGTATATTTTGATAAAACTACGTTGCACTATAACAGTCATATAATTGTTGCGTAATAAACTTATTGCAAATCAGAAGAAATTTTTGTTTATATTAGCTGCTTTGCAAAATATGTATTTAAACAATTATAAGCAAGCGTTCACTTTTGTTTGTTAACTATAATAATTATAATGTTTGACTTTAAAGTTGCAGTTGATATCAATACATGTCGTTTTGTCAAATGCCCCTGTTAAAGGAACCTATCCATCTCAGCAAATATCAAATTATTTTTGTATAATTATTTGTGCCAACGCATTATAGGTTGATTGTGGCTTGTAATGTAATTTGTAGCAATTTCAATTTTGTACATTGTGCATCCAGACTTTGCATTAAAATTGCATTGGATCTCATTTTACGCTCTGATTGTCTGTTAAATAAACAATTGTTTATTTCACTTATATTTTATATTAAGTGGAAATTGCCAATTTGGAAATTGTTTGTTGTTCAAATTAGTAATTAAGTACTTTAATATTGTTAATATTTTGCAAGTAAATGGTAAAGGTGAATCAGAAAGATACTTATTACTAATGTTTACTAAATTATTACCTAGATAGGTTACTAATGTTTACTAAATTATTGACATGATTTTCGTGCTGATATTATAATTTTATTAAAAAATATTACCTACTGTATTCCTGAAATGGCATTAACGTTTTTTTATAGAATTATACAACAACCTCAATCTCTATAGACTACAACAGATACTTTGGTAGATAACTCTAATGAATTTTCGCTTTGATTCAACTGAGTTATTGAAATATCTAAGTACGATATTTCACCTAAAGTTATACCTAAGTTATTAAGTTATCTGAGGATCCTGAATACGAGTCATTGCAGTTGTTTGTATTTTGACTACGAATCCACACTTAATAATAATTTAGCAATGTTTCTACGGACTAATATCTTTTAGAAAATAAAGTTTTATAATTATTATTAATTAGGTAGGTGGTAACTATTCTATAATAATTGATTCTTAACAAACCAACAGTTGTCTTGTGTGCCGAGGCCTTATTATTTAATTATAAACCAATACATAAAAAAATAACAATATAATTATAATTATGTTGCAATTTTGTAATGATAGAGAATAGTAAGCTTGTAGAGATTTGCACTAGGCTGAAAAAATATATATATACCTTGAAAACGTAAATGGCAAATTGTTAATACAACCATAGGTATTATAATGACACTTAGGGCCGGTTTTTCAATCGTTTTCAATTCCTAGGGTTAATTCAAAATTAACCCTAGGAATAAATTATACCCACGCAATAAACAATAATCCAATGCAATAAATTATACACGAAATAAAAAATGAAACAGAGATAGTTTATTCCCAGGGTTATCTTTTAACTGAGAATTGAAAAATCGGTCCTTAGTCGAATAATAAAATGGACGTCGGTAAACTCCCTCAAATATCGGATTAAGTCTAATTATGACGTCAGAATACAATCTGTTTGTCTGCCAGTCCACTCTTACTCAACTAGTAAAGGTATGTATTGTTACAAGTCAATTTTAAATTAATAAAAAAACGCGGGAAAAATACCACGTCACTCGGCCGTCCGCAGGAATGCACATTGATTAAATTCTTTGTTTCACTTCGTTCCAGTGCAACAGCTCCATCTAGTAGCGAGTTGCGACAACTGAAGTAGGGTGACAATGTATTTTGATATATTTTCCATATACATTGTTTATTTGCATAAGGCTTACATTTTCACAAGCACCAAATCACAATTCCTTATAAGTATAGTGACTGAAAAAGCTTTTTCAAAACAAATCCGATTTAAATGGATCTTTGTAAAGTGATAGCAGCGCGTGTACAAGCCAGTGCAGATAAAGTGACACATATTTTGGAGATTATACCTACGCACTACTTATAATAAGTAGATAAATTAGTACCTACTAGAGGAACAATTACTCGAACTTAAGAATATACATATTTTGTGTGTATAAAATTCATATGATTTTCAAACATTTGAAACATTCGAAGTTGATTGAAAGATTACATAATCCATATAGAGGCAGGTTAAAAGGTTCCTTAATGAAGTGCTTGTTTTAAACGTGGTAACCATTAAGCCACTTTTAGATTAAATGACCAATGCATTAAGTACCCAGTCAGCCCTATTTGGATGTAAGTAGCGGCGATGGAGCTGTATTGTCTTCCATTATAAGATCTTTATGACATGTAGACGAAAGAGGAACATTAAATTATAAATAAATCATTATTTCGTCTCCAAAGTGCATCGGATCTTACTGTCATAAATATAATGCGTTCTTTGATAATAAAATAATCCAAAGTATATTGTTTTCAATAAAATGTTTATTTAAAATTTGGACTATTATCCTATAAAAATGGAATTAATTCATTGTTTAGATTATAATAGTTTTCTAAATTACGGTCTATTGTAACAGGTATTTTTTGGTTCAGCAAGCTGGATTAATCGGGAGAAAAATAAGCTATTATCACGCTTTAGCTTACAATGAAGCAGCCGGCGTGAACGCCAATAAAGTGGAAACCTGGGAAGCGTGAACGACCGGACCATGGACGAGCTAGTCTATATATATATTACAGTCTACGCTATATTCTCGCGTATTGTGTAGATGGGCTATTAAACAATACAGTAATATACAGTAAATATCTCGCCTTACACTACCTCTACTTACGCGTACCTTTTTTTTTACGCAGGGGAAAGCGTTACGCACTAGTACTGCTACTACTACTACTACTACTACTACTACTTACGCGTACCTTTTTTTTTACGCAGGGGAAAGCGTTACGCACTAGTACTGCTACTACTACTACTACTACTACTACTACTTACGCGTATCTGGAGTTACGCGGTTTTCAAATAACACTTCTTGAAATATAAAATCATATTAGTTTGATTTTTAAGCTTAGTTCGTCAAAATAGTTTACCGTAGTGAGTTTACCATAAAGCATTCGTCAAATAAAAAGTTAATATTATGTTGTAAATACATTTATACCCAAACATGCGAATTCTACTTATGCGGTTAAAGCATGGTCTTACGTACCGCGTAACTTGGTATTACGGTCAATTCACACCAAAAGCGCGGCGAAGCGCAGCGAAGCGGAGCGCATTTTCAGTGTCATATAAATTTAAACTTTATTTTCATTGCTGTAGTACTTATTATCGAATTCTCGCGACTTCCGCGCGGATTCCAGCGGATCCTCGCGCAGTCGCTCGAATCCGCGCGACTCGTTCGAGTTTCTCATGCGATAATAAATATTATAGTAATTATTATAAAGTTGAAATTCATATGACACATAAACTGCGCTTCGTTTCGCTGCGCTTCGCCGCGCTTTTGGTGTGAATTGACCCTTACTGTTACCGTGTAGGTAACAGCGCCCTTTGATACATAGGCTCCACGTGATTTTAGGCTTATTCTAACAAATTTCACGGAAGTCAAAAGCATAAATGCATTCCTCCATTATTACATGCATGGTGTCTGAATACCTGGATTAGTTCTTAACCCCAAGCCCGGACGTGCTCAATTATCGACCACAGGGGAATCTGTGATCGCATTAACTAAATGTGTTCGACATTAAAGTTGTGGGATTTGGGGAATTAATCACATTTCACGCCTGCATTTTTAATATCGTTGGTGAAAAATAATGAGTTATTCATCAACTCCCCCGCAATAAACTCGCCCGATCGGGGGAGACAGCACATTTTTGAATTTACCTATTCTTATATTCGTCAACTCGCACGCTGGCGAAAAGTACAGTCAAATAAAAAATATATTTACTACAGAATCGATTATTTATTTAATATTATGTTTACAAGAGCAAAGAGGTCTACAAAAAAGGGATCCGTTTAATTCTTCATAACACTTAATGCGTTATAATGATTGAAAGAATAAATCGATAGTTTATCGATTTTAAGTTGTTAAATACATTTCAATATTTAAATAGGTTCATTGTAATTTACAATGATTCCTCTTACTGTCTTCCCTCGAATTTAAGACAGTGTCTTTGTTTAAAACCCTTTAAGCAGTTTTACACTTTACATGTAGATTTAGGAAGTAGTTCAACGCATACAAATATCATACCTGTGATGTATGCGTTATTAGCAAATAAGGCCAAAAAAACATACGAAACATTATTTCATATAATAAAAAGCCAAATTCCTACATTTAATCCGAAATTAATTATATTAGATTTTGAGCTGGCAGCAATGTCGGCAATTCTGTATATATTCCCTGAAACTACCATAAGTGGGTGTTTCTTTCATTTTTCAAGAAGTTTGTGGAGAAAAGCCGATGACCTAGGGATGACAACATCTCCGCTGGCTCGAAAACATGTGAAAATGTGTACCGCACTGGCACATTTGCCACAAGAAACTATTGACAGTGCTTGGTTATACATTATGTCTCAATGTCCAAACGATGTAAAACTCGTGAAATTCAACGATTATTTTGTCGATACATGGTTGAATGAAAGTTCTTTTTTTTTAACAAATGGTGTTGCAATAATATGTAACACCGCACTACAAATATGGTTGAGAGCTGGCATGCCAGTGTGAATAAAAAAGTTAACAGTAAACCAATCAATATTGCACATTTTTTGACCATTTTAGAACAAGAAGATGATTATTACCAAACCCTATATTTAAAAGGCTCTTATATAACTAAGAAAAAAAAGAAACATGTGATGTGGACTTTCATATTAATACAACACTCACTGAATTGAGAGACGGGAAAATAAATATAGAATTATGCATCCAACAACTTACTGTATGATTTTTTAATTATTAAAAAATTAAACAGTATGTTAGTATGATTTACCAAAATTTGTACCAAATTTCTAATCTGTGATTTTAGATTATTATATCTTTATTGTGATATAGGTGTAAGATTTAGATTTGTTTAATGTTTACTTAGACGTACCAAAGTCCTGATCTGTGATTTTAAATTAATGTTGATTATTTTCTTTTTTTGTGATATTATTGATTGTTATTATAGTCTACGAAGATTTATATTTTTTATATAAATATATGTAAGTAAGGTATAATATGTAAGTTAGAATTTTGTATTGTGATTTTTGTTAGATAATTTTTGAGTATGTCATGTTGATTATTATAAATATAAAGTAGTCTTTTATTGTAGGTTGTTGATTATTATATATTTTTTCAATTGAAATTTTGTTTTATTTTATTGTAAACTCATTATTTTTCTACATAAAAGAAATACTCCAAAATACTTTTATAGTTGACTGTAACAAATCAGCAATGCTTTTTAGTGTCGTGCGAGTTGACGACAAGAAAAATAAATTAAATTATTTTGTGCCATCTCCCCCGATCGGGCGAGATTTGGTCGGGTGAGATGACGAATAACTCAAAATAATTTTGTTAGTTTTTGGTCACGTTATCAAAGCGCCAGCATTAAGTTACATTTTCATTATGGTTTATAATATTAAGCTGTTATATAATCGTGTATAATAATATGTACAAGGAACTAAAGAGATTAGCAGAGGACAGGGACATTTGGAAGGGACTCCACCGACAAGAGCTGTGCTCTTAAGAAATTGATGATAATATATAATAGCTGTTTATAATATAATTTATATTTATTTTTAATACTTGGAAATGACTTTATCTAATTATACATAGGTACTTCGGTGTACAATAAAATTAAATATATATTTATATACTTACTAACTAGTTTAACTCTACTAAGTAATCCGACAAGTATTATTCATTATAGTTACCTATCTACCATTTATAGTTAATCGAATTGTATTCGTACATTTAAGCAATCTATTTTGATTTGGATTCGGAAAATACCAGCGGTATATTGGTTGTCAAATGTCCCGCCTTATACGAGTATACAATGCCCGCCATGTTAAATTTTGTACCGGAACTTACACCCGAGAAGACGTATTTACTCTCGTCTTCACGACCGAAAGTTCGAGAAATTGGATGTTTAATCCTCTCCGCAGTCAAAGTAGGTGAGCTATTTATCGTTTTAAGTTTATATAAGAATATTTAGTGTTGTGTTGTACTGGGGGCTCCCTGGGGTAGTGAGATCTCTGCGGCTTCACGACCGAGCGGTCCACGTGTTCTTTTTTCTTTTTATTGATATAGGAGGGCAAACGAGCAGCCGGAGCCATTTTCATGACTACCGACGCCCACAAACATCCGCATAGAGGCTATACAGATGCGCTGCCCTCCTTTCTCCTCCCACCTCCACGGGCCATGTTCAGGGGAATACTTCCGGCGCATCACCAGTCCAGAACAAGTAAAGTAGGTATATATAATAATATAATAGCTTCGTTATGTTGTTTTGGCGTGGTATCTGAGAGTTCCAACCAAACCGAACAACCAACAAATGTAAGATAAAACATAAAATAAATAAACTATATATATAACCTCCATGGAATCTATATAATTAGTTATCTAGAACAAATAACATGAAAACTTGATTGATTAAAATTACCGCTTTACTTAAAACAAGTCCTGAAATAATTATAGATAATAATTACAATCGGATCGCAGGAGAATGCGTTGTTTGTGCGACATTCACTTATTAGACGTATGGTATTAGCTGATTTCTAGTTTAAACGCCTATTGTTCTAAAGCCGTCATTCTTCTACCTAATTGTTCTAACGACAATGTTTCTATCGATAAGAGATTTCCGGATATAAGTTCTTACCTATTTCTTGTTACTTGTGGTTTTCTATTAGTTGGATGTAAACAGTAGTAATTGTCTTTTGTTTTTATCACGTGTAACGTGTATAGATTTCTGTGTGTGTATAGATTACATATAATGAGTTGGTTATTGAGATATTGTTTCTAACTTCATCTTTTGAGAGTGTAATGATGTACCATTTCAAGGTTTCTAGGCGAAATGATTTTTAACAGCATTCTAGGAGAACCGCATGTCAAACTTTTTTAAAATCCATAACCGATCCTCCATCCGCATTCCACCTTTTCCTTTAAATCCGTGTAGTATTTTATGATGAACGAGCGAGATTTCTTTTTCAGTGAAAATGTGTGAACGGTCAGAACGTCTGTTATGACGACGGCTGCTGAAATATACAATATGATAATATATTATTTAAGTTGTTCAATACATTTTGTATATTGTTTTATACTTATTTATATGTCTGTGTGTTGTATGTATAACCGGTTTTATTAAAAACTATGTTTAATTTGTTCAAGCAAAATGTACAAAAATCTACTTAACATTTGATTGTCTACAATTTATTTTACCACGACAAAGAGGATCATAGATAAAAAAGCAACTAAAGTAAAAGAAAAAAGCATTTGTATTTTCTGAGTTTGTAAGAGAAAGTAAATGTAACATATTTTTAAATTGTGTACCTAACACACGTAAAATATAGATTGAAATGGGATAATAATGTCCAATTTGAATCTGTATTCTGTGCAGATAGTTTTGTCGCACTACAAGCGCTACATGGCGCTAAGGGCCATACAAAATCCATCACAAATATTGAACACCCTCAAATATTTGTAACACGCTTCTGCCCGCTCGGAATCCCGCCCGCGGTGAGTGCGACCGACGTGTTATATTCGATAAAACCCTCACCTCTGCACCCACGCTGCTTAATTGGGGATTTTCAATATTCTGTTACATTTTAAATCTATTTTGAATATTCAAAAATTGATACTGCAAAAGAATATTGAATATCATAACCACGTGGATGGGATTTACACGTGTAAAGTCTAGACACGATATGTGGGTTTACTTTTTTAGTTACAATCTTTTTACACTGATTGAGGATGATAAGAATATGGATTGGCCAGTATTATTTTAGTAATTAGAGAAAAATTACATTCCAATGTTTACCTAATGATGTTGTGTATAACATTTTATAGGAAACTAGCTGTGCCCCGCGGTTTCACCCGCGTAACTTTCTTTTAATGAAAAATAGATGTTGGCCGATTCTCAGACCTACTCAATATGCTCACAAAATTTCATGAGAATCGGTCAAGCCGTTTCGGCGGAGTATGTCAACGAAAACTGTGACACGAGAATTTTATACTTATATTAGATTGACTGTGCGCCGCGGCTTCACCCGCGTAGGTAATATCGATCTTATACGATCTTCTTGATATATCGGAAATAAATTAATTAATCATGAAATAAATATTTTTAGTTATCTCGTTGTAGGAAAAGTACATAAACAATACATCCATAATAACATCTAAAATAAGAGCTCCGAATACGAATCGCATTTATTAGGGGTTTCGTATTGTTTTGTAAAAATATACGATTTATTCAATAAAAAGACGATTTGATCGTCTTCTAAGAAAAAAATATAAAAAAGACGTTAAATTGATACCTAGTTTTGGATCTCAATGAATTTGCACCATAATTTTTGAAAAATGGAAGTCATTATGCCTCCAGCGAAAGACGTTACTCGTTTCGATTATGCTGTGAATATTGATCACAAAGTTCACACTGATATACATTAAAATACGTCCTTTTATCCCTAAAATCCGGAAGTAACTGCAGGGCACAGCTAGTTAAAACATAAATTCGATCCACGCTTTCTTATGAAAATACAAAATGATATTGTGTCACTGCATGCATGCGTTTGTACCTTTTTGTAAAATGTTTGTAACATATTGATAACGTATCAATGTACAGTTCTGTATCAACCTTCTTGATACAATGGTAATAGTTATCCATCGAGTATGGAGATCATTGTACCATGAAGCCATCCATAAGTGATGTTGTAGTACCAATGTTTTGTGTTTTCTTGTGTACGTTTTTCAGCCTGCACGAGAAACAATGTGGCCTTGGCATCAAAGTCGGCTTGTCATAGGTCATAGAGTAACTATCACAGCCAGCTTTGATGAGCACGGCTCCATTGCGAGACACCAGTGCACCTCCGGCATCGGTCAACCGAAGCTTCTCGAGCCTAGCCTGTCAAAGCGGCAGTGAAATGTATACGTCCTCATATCACAGCCACTTTGATGTGGTCGGTTTACGGGGACCGCACGTATAATTTTAAATGTCAGCCTGTGGCGGATTCGTAGAAGTGGACGTGAAATGCTCTTTGCCATGTACATATCACAGCCACTTTTGACGAGTCGGACCGCACGGCTCTTCCACAGGGCTACAGGAAGATGTGCAAGTCGTTTGGTTGGTCGTGTGTCCCTCACAAAGTGGCTGAGATGTGTCTCGCACCTCATATCACAGCCAGCTTTGATGAGCGATAAACGGCTATAAGGAGGCGCCTTTTGGAGGGGGAGTGACTGGGGAGCCGACAAAGAGGTTGTGATCTGCTGAATAGACCCATATCACAGCCAGCTTTGTTGACTCTCAATTCGCTAACACGACGCCAAAAGAAGACTATTTCTATATTTTACTATATGTTTTATTTGACGTATTATTATTTCTGTATTTTAGTGTTAAGATTTTTAGCTGACGTATTTGGAATTTAAAATGCTATCTTGGTATGTATGTAAACCGTGGCGAATTGTTATATGTGTAGTTGTATACCTACTTTTGACTTCTATTGTGATTATATATACATTTTATACTTACAAACTGTCTATTAAATGTTGATGTTGTATAAATAAATCTTTTGTAGTAGATTGATATAAACAATCTTCAATTCATATTATTAGACATTTATCTATTTTTCCTATTTCCTACCTATATATTATATTATATTTATTTCTTCACTATTCATAATTATATGTATTTAAACAAAACGATATACAATATCTAATTGGTTTTTTTCTAAATTACAGATTGGCGAAGGCGCACGGCGGTGTCAAGAAGATTATCTAGCTTCTCGCCGCGGATCGATTTGACGATAATAAATACTTTTGGGTTGATTTATGTGTTTTAATTATTAATAAACAACTGTTACCACCTTTGAATTTTTCATCGCGTGCCTCAAGTCTTCGTATCGCATACCACCTAGTAGACACTTGCGCAAATTAGAATTCGGTAGAATAATTTGGGCCAGGCACAAGTAGTTTTGGCGATATTTCAGAAGACACTAATTAAAGTACATTACCACCCGCCAGTGGTGGAGGGGGGGTCCGGGCCCCCTAGGCGTGATAGCTCATAGAGCTCTTCTAGCTCAAGACCCGTGTCGGCCACTTTTTAGCTGCCGCGCGTGATCTGCTCCCCTCCGTCAGAGGTGGGGAAAGGAGGACACCCGCTGTCCTTCTGGCCAAGATAATAATAGCCTAACCTATTAATCTTAATAATCCGGTTTGCCTCCTCCCAGACTAGCTGGGAAAGAAGGGGGGTCTGCACCCCCATCGACCATAAATACAGAGGCTCGAGCTACCTTAGGGAACTCGCCTCTCATACAGATGAAGCTGCACTGGGCCTTCAGCCTGTTAGCATAGAGTCTACCTAAAAAAAAAATTGAAGTACAGAATATGGAATCCTGGAATAGTTATTCAACACAAAGGTTACCAAAGTGTTTACACCGTACCGTAGTAACATACCGTACCACTAGTACCGTAATTAATGTCCAGTATTACGGCAGTTTCTTAAGGATAAAACAAATGCCTTTAGCTGTGCCTGTGATTTGCCAAGAGTCTACAGCTGTACAGACGATTGCTATTTTTCTTTTAATTCAGCCAAAATAATCAGCAAAGTGAAATGTGACAAAATTAAAGACGGAGATATGCCCCAAAGTTCTGTTTCACATTTAGAATAGTACTCGATATATAATACGTAACAAAACTAGCCAATGCTACTGCATCACGTGGTTCAAGAGGCAATGCTATAAAGCAAAGTAAAAGCTACATGCTAAAGCAATCCATGTGAATACATTGCACAAAATGATTTTAATAGTATAAACGAGCAATCGGACGAATTTTCATGATTACCGACGCCCATAGACATCCGGAAAGAGTATATACAGATTCGTTGCCCTCCATCCTCCTCCACGTTACATGGGCCACCGGTTACTTACACACCGCACGAAACGTGACAGCATAGCTGTCGCTACGCCGGTCTCGTGTAAGCGAGAGGTACCTACCCGGTCAAGCTCGCCAAATTCGACTACTATGATGCACGCATGCAGCTTGGCACTACCCCTTCCAAAAATTATATTAATAGACTATTACCAACTAAGTATGAAATAAATTAGGGCTTAAAATAACCAGTAACGGAAAGCTCCACTATTCATGAGTGGACCTATTTTATTAGTCCAATAATGTGGGCATGGGTGGGCTAGTAATTATGATAAATCGATAAGTATTGTGTTTAAGTAGCCGGTGGCCCATGGAGGTAGGTGGAGAAAGGAGGACAGCGCATCTGTACAGCCTCTAAGCGGCTGTCTATGGGCGTCGATACTAGCTAGACATGACAATAGCTCCGACTGCTCGTTTGCTCTCTATTCCATAAAAAAAGTATTGTAAGTTAATAGGGAGATCAAAACACTAGGTAATATTAAATTTTAAATAAACTTTTTGTAACATAAAATTGCATTTACCCTTTTTGGTATAATAAACACGTCTACTGTCAAACACAAGACCGTGACCACAGACTAGCGAACTATAGATCGCTGCCTCCGACACAGACACAGATACAGGCACAACCACAGACACAGGCACCGCCACAGACACAGATACAGGCACATCCACAGGCACAGACCCAGACAGAGACACAGATACAGGCACAGACCCAGGCACAGATCCAAAGGCACATACAGACACAGACACAGATACAAAGGCAGATACAGGCACAGATACAGGCATAGACACAGATATAGGCATAGACATAGGTACATCCTACAGACAAAACGCCCTAATTAGGACGTCTTCGAGTCTTAACCCACGCGCACTAGAAACATCAATTGTTTTATAAATCACAAGCTCATCACATGTCTTCCACTTCCCAAGGAAACATTTTCCAGTTTAGGGGAAAATGGAAAATGTTGATGAGTTACGGGGAATAACTCATCAATCATGGCCGATGTTATCCTTATTCAGATAATTCTGAACAAAGTTGGTAAGCACAAGTGCTCCATCTCTTTTTCTCACCATTTCAGATACTATACCTATAGGACGAGATATTGATTTTTATTGCCACCTTTTATACTTCTTCGTCTGTTCCGATATCTGCTATTAAATCTTGCAAATTGAATTTATTCCACTTACCGGCTTACTTTTTTTATAGTACCTATAAGGAATCGGAGCTATTTTCATGACCACTTACGCCCATAGACATCCGTTTGATGCTCTACAGATACGCTGCCATCCTTTTCCCCCCACCTCCATGGGCCACGGTTGCTGGACGGCCTAGATCCGCGACTCCACAAGGGAGTACCCTTGATGGCTCGTGTAGTACTTTACATCTTGATGTCAATCAAGGTCCGATTAAGCTGGAAGATGGGCTCAGTAGTAACTCTTTAGCAAACTATAGCTATCATGTTTTGGCCTGTTTATCCTTGGGTCTAGACATTTTTTTCTTTCCTTTTTTCTACTGGAGGAAATGCATTACGCATACCGCTCAACTCCGGGTGAAGGGAGTGGTTATATGGGACTCCCGCCTCAAAATATGCGGCGTAAACCCATTATAACCTCCAGGTGTTCCTCCCCTTCCACTTACAACGAGGGCAATGGGAACGGATGCCACATCCACTGCTCTCGGCGAGCCCTCCGAGGGAAAGCATGGAGCTCAGCCCCATCAGCAAGGCGCCCTGAAAAACAAAGGCGCGCCCTACCTCCAAGGCCCCCATCCGCAGAGCGAACGGCCAACCTCGAGACCTCCATCAGGGAGTCGTGGGCATGGGTAGGGCGACATCGGCAGAACCTTCCACACCCAGCGGCGGATCAGCTCTTTGGTTCCACCGCAAACCACCAAACGGCCGCAGAGATCAGGGAGGACGGCAACGACACACCGCATCTCCTATGACCATAGTCTAGACAATTTTTAATAAAAACTAATTTATAAAAGTTCTTTATAATCAACTTATTATACCTATACAATACGTTTACCTATTTTAATAACGGAAACCTTTACCCTTTGTTGGGCCGTGTTATATAACACAGTACATCAGTAGTAATTCTAAATATGGATTGAAAAGATAAGTTGTGTAAACGTGTATGACGCGATCTAATCTCATGCAAACCGATATGTAAACTTAATACGAGTACATAGTAGCTGACGCGCACCGGTTTAATCCGCTTGTAGGTATAGCAAACAGTTGTAAATGTGAATGTAATTTTGTTTGTTTCACGTAAAACAAGTCAACTGATCATAGAACTTTGAACACATATTCTTAGATGTACTAAAAGGACATAACATAGGACACTAAACCGCCATTTGTATACGAGTATAGATACTCTTAGAATAATACGTAACGGTGCGGTGCTCAGTCGTACAAGTGCAACATATACATATAAATAAGTTATATGTTAGACGCCATTACAACTGCCACGTCGTCTTTTTTTTTTTTATGGTATAGGGGGGCAAACGAGCAGTCGGAGACATTTTCATGACTCCCGATGCCCATAGATATCCGCATAGAGGCTATACAGGTGTTGCCCTCCTTTCTCCTCCCACCTCCATGGACCACCGGTTACTTGCACACCGCACGTAACACGACAGCACAGCTGACACTTACCTCCCCGGTCATGCCGGCCCGATTCGGATGCATACAAGCATGCAGTGTGGCACTACCTTTTACTGACCTGTTGCGTATTGGATAATAAAAAAAAACACTTTATTTTGCACCAAAATAACAATAGCTCAGCACTTAAAACTAGATGGATACTTGTACCTAGAGTTTTATGAATTTTGCTGTTTTACTATCATAGATATCGGCTTGTCACAAGAACTAGTATTTTTAGGGTTCCGTAGCCAAATGGCAAAAAACGGAACTCCTATAAATTCGTCATTTCTGTCTGTCCGTCCGTCCGTCCGTCAGTGTGTCACAGCCAATTTTTTCCAAAACTATGGAGCCTTCGTAGTTAAACTTTGTAAGTTGATGTATTCTGTGAACAGTTATTTTAATTTCTGGTAAAAAATGTCGCAGACACAGATACCTTTCGTTGGTACGGGACCCGCAGTGTGCTAGTCCGACTCGCACTTAGCCGGTTTTTTTGTATGACATTGCAAACGAGCATTCGAAGCCACTTTCATGACTATCGATGCCCAATCCCCATGCATGCATGCAGCGTGGCATGCACCTCTTTAACAAAACCTACTTATTTGTATTCTTATACAAATACAAAATAAAGCATTTTATTTATTATTTTTATATAAACTAGTTCACCGGCCATTAGCGAGGAATATAATGCTCAGTTGTGCCAGCTACTGACCTGGCGTGTAATGTTACTCTTTGTAGTGGCCACAATAGTGCTCCTGACTTATTCAGGTTACGGCGGACGTCTATAGACTAGAGCACTACAGGTATAACACATTATATTGGCTTAATGTGAGTGCGAACACACACTCTATTATATTCTTATGTAGCAATGCATGCATATATGTTGCCGAATTGGGTCGGTACGTGTCGCTTAGATGATACCTGCGCGAAGTGACTGTACTGTTGGGCTTCGTGGAGTATCTAAGTAGCCGGTGGCCCATGGAAGTAGGAGGAGAAAATTATTTGTTTGCCCCTTATACTATAGCGGTGGACTGTACTATCTTCTGTGACGTTCCTATTAGACGTTAACATACGTACATTTGCTTCAGAGGTAAGCTGATGTTGATTTACTAAGGAGTAGTGAATGGTACAGGAGGCACGTGTCGTCCCATTCATTAGCTGTGGTTATTATTATTGACGAGGGCTGGCTGCACGCCCGAAAAACCTGTAACGTCAGACAAACCGCAATAATGTCACTTTGTGCGTGCGAACGAGAGCGCGAAACATACCACATAAGGGCACGAACAGCCTAGCGTCATGACGTGAAGTTGTCATCTGTGAACGTACTTTACAGGCGCAACTCTTCTTCATAGACGAGAAGGACGACTTTTTGAGACCTCAATCTACCCTCGGAGCCTCAACTGGGGTTCAAAACGTATTATTATGTCTCTGAAGAGCGAAATATCGAGTGAGAGCAAAATCATTGGCTCATGGATCATATTAAGGATCGATTATAAAATACCGGCCAAGTGCGAGTCGGACCCCACACCGAGTGTTCCGAACCAAAGTGAAGTGTAGGTATCTCCGCGAGAGATAAGATGAACCACACCAGCAAAGATTTGATTGCATTAGTGCCTTTTCTCATGCGTAAGATTAAGGCGGTAAAGTAGTAATGTTATAAGCTGTTAAGACAGCTGTCACATGAAACGGACTGATGAATTTACATTCCCAGTAAC
>LUGF01041786.1:111375-140365 GCA_001625245.1 Calycopis cecrops
CTGTCTGTCTCTTGTCTTTGTGCTCGTATATTATCGAATAAAATTCGTCGTTGGCCGTGTAAAAGTACTCATGTGTTTTTACACACCCTACTTTTAAGAGCAAAACACTGATTAGCTCAAAAGTCACACAGATGTTTTTACAGTATGTGCATAATATAGAAATTATACAATAAAGTGCATTCAAAACCGAAGACGACGAAAAGCACATATCGACAAGGAAAGACACTTAATGTATTTTCTTTCTTTCAGTTTAAGCCAATAAGGAGGCGTTGTCCTAATAGCTAGTTAGTGTAGACATCCCAATGAACGTCAAAAAAGACTATCCACTCGTACCATGCTGGGCCCTGTATCGAACATACACAACGTAGGTACTTTAAATTTTAAAGCAAATTATACTTACAAATCAAAATAGCAACGACGTGTATCAAGCCAATATTCACAAATATTTTATTATGTGAATTTCACCTTACGCCTTCTATTTATATAAATTCTATTTCCTAGTATTGATTCTAGGTACTGCCACCCTACACCCACTCCACCTAGCGGGTGTCGCCAACGTCATCGCAAACCTCGTTAGTGCCTGAAACGTGAACTCTGCCTCACGTTGGGTGTTTCCTTTCATGTACAGTCACAAGCGATAATATGTATAACCTGTCACAATAACGTTCTCTGACTAGTCAATATGGAATTTCAAAAATACAAATCTTGACAAGTTACTAATAGTAGATTGTTAACCTAGGAAGCAAAACACTATTTTTCAGGCGAGAGTGTTTTTTGAATCCAGAGCAGAGCGAGGGATTCAAAGTACTCGAGCTTCAAAAATAGTGTTGCTCCCGAGGTGAACACTCTACTTTTCATCGCCCTCTATGAGAAAATGAGTACTGCAACTAATCATTTTTATAACATTGTTAGCGTCCGATACAATACTCTCTGGTGTTAATTTATATTCATATTCACTACTTGACTGAGATGTACTCATTTTCAATTAATAAGTAAAATTACAAGTTTAAATAATTTAATAAGAAGCGCCAAAAAAATTTTCCGCGTTTTTTTTTCATTTCGCCAACGAAGACATATTATTTTGCCATAAAGCCAGCGATTTGTTCTTACAATGTTCGAAATGGTGTGGCTACACGGGTGTCATGGCCTCATGACATCAAGGTCACCTTGACGTCATGACTCCATGACACCCGTGTGGCCGGATAGTAATTAATTTCTTATCTGGTCATTGGGGCTTTGACACACGATTTTATCCACGTTCCAAATTCTAATCACTTTCCGTCCCTAGGGAGCAAAGAGCTATTTTGCTCCCTGTTTACGAAGATCAAACTGCCTCTTTTCGAATAGATGTGATGAAAAGTATATATTACAGGTATAAGTATATATTATTGCTTATGACTGTACTAGTTATACTGTATACTAGTACCTAATATACTGATAATATTATGGCAAAAGTGTGAGTATGGACGTTAGAGGAAGAGGAAGAGTAGTGCCACGCTGCAATCAAGCAGCCGAATCGGGCCGGCACGACCTGAGAGGTACCTCTTACCACCAGCCCTTGGAAGAGGCAGGAGAAAGAACGGCAACGCATCTGTACAACATCTATTCAGATCTCTAAGGACGTTATGAAATGTCTCCCAATGTTCGTTTTCCCCCCTATACATTTAAAAGAGAACAAAGAATTTCGGTACAACTCAGAAAGTATTTATTTTCTTTCACCAGTGTTTGATTGAATAATTAAACATAGCTTCATCTGCGCTGAAGGAAACTTCGTGAAGAAACCTGGACGCCAACGAATATGCTCGAAACGCTCCAGCACTACTATTTCACGTCTGTGCGTAGCTTTTAACTGCAGGCATACAACCAGAATTTGGCCGCAATGTCGTGAAGACTCTACCTTACTATTACTAAAATTAGGACCGTTAACGTGTAGATACAAGTACATATTATTTTAGTGTACTTACGCTAATACCCACCCAGGGAGTACACTTGCCTTGAAACTGCAGACGACTAGCCATTTATTGTACACCCCTGGAACATGACCACAACTACACCCTGACAGGCAACAGCACACACGTACGGCTCCGAATAGCCAGAACGAAGATGTTAGTTCAGTCTTAGTCAATAACGACAGTGCCTATTTGCAGAGCTCAAATCAAACCGCCATAACGGTTAGGCTAACCACGACAACCGCGCGCGAGTCGTACCACCCGCCAGTGGTGGAGGGGGGTCTTGGCCCCCCAGTCATGATAGCTCATAGAGCTCTTCTAGCTCAAGACCCCTGTCGGCCACTTTTTAGCTGCCGCGCGTGAGCTGCTCCCCTCCGTAAGAGGTGGGGAGAGGAGGACACCCGCTGTCCTCGGCCAATATAATAATAGTATAACCTATTAATCTTAATAGTCCGGTTTGCCTCCTCCCAGATTAGCTGGGAAAGAAGGGGGGGGTGCACCCCCATCGACCATAAATTCAGAGGCTCCAGTACCCCATGGAACTCGCCTCTCATACTGTTGAAGCTGCACTGGCCTTCAGCCGTTAGCTTAGTTCGATCTATAAAAAAAAAAACCTGGAACAAGAACGACGAGAATACCTTCCGGTTTGACGAGTACAACGTAAATCAACCCAACACTGGGCAAACTAGACCTTTTATAGTGGTGATTCGCCATTTACCCTCGTACTATAAAATTGCAAAAGCATAACACTAACAATAATTAACGGATGCGGATGTGACGTCGCTGCGCAGACTCGAGACGCGTGGTCGCTAACACATTCTTACTACGACCATATAAGTAATATTACTGAACTATAATAATTTTGATATCGGTGAAATCTTCCTTAGCTTGGGCCTGCGATAACCTATGGAATATCACAAGGATCTATTGATACTTCTTAAACCGAAAGTTGCTATCTTTATCGTTCTAGAACAGTCTCCGACCTTCGAATTCCACAGGAGCGGAACGCGAAGTTGTCGGCCCCCCGAGTATAATTACTTAGGGGGCTACATAATTGCTCGACTATTACCTAGTTGAGTAATTATCTAGACCTATTATATTTTACTTAGGGGGCTAGATAATTAGTCACTAGGCTGCTATTTGTCTCAGCAATTAATTCTTTTCTCTGTTATACAGGTTGTCAGGAGGGTACTCTAGGGATTGGTACTTAAATATAAGAAAATATTGAATAGGTTAAACTTGGGACAAAATGTTATTTAATTAGGCGCCACAAGTAGCACCATCTCCTATCCAGCATCACCTCGTACATCTACTTACTCTACTTACCTTCCACACAGCCTATATAATTGTTTTTTTTTCTTGAGAATATTTTCAATAGTGGCTGGAAAAAGCTTTGCATATTCGAATCCATAGACTACAACCTATAGCTACAGCTCGAAATACCTCGGCGGTTTACACGAATTGTTACTTTCATATCGCGCGTATACTGAATGCATCATAGGATTTCAGACATTTTTTGAGCCTCATATATACAGAGCGCCAGCCATAATGATGAAGGACTGCGATAGTAGTCTGTATAATTCGTGGATAATTGTAAGTATATTCAAGCTTCAGCGTATTACGGGGAGGTACCTAAATAGCCACATCTTGCAGCAGTGCCACGCTGAATGCGTGCATGCATGATATGGGGACAGGGGACAAACGAGTCGAGTCGATGCCATTTTCACGACTACCGACGCCCACAGAAACCCACAAGAAGGTTATACAGTTGCGTCGCCCCCCTTCCTTCTCCCTCCTCCATGGGCCACCGGCTATTTACACAGTGCAAGAAACGCGACAGCGCAGCTATCACTCCATGCCGTATCGTGTACGCAAGAGGTACCTCCCCAGTCGTGCCGGCCCAATTTGGCTACAGGCATGAATGTAGCGTAGCACTCTCACCTCTCACTGCATACAACATCCTCTTCATAGATAGTAATAATTAGGTTAAATTAGCAGTGTCCCGCGGTTTCACCTGCGTTTCCTGCTTAGTCTGTTCATATTTGTAACATCGCGAAGTCGTTTGTCTACAGTACACCGTAATAAATTAACTGTGAGAATTTTTCAAAGAGGCTTAAATTTTTATCATTTTGTAAATTTCTTACGAATAAAATTTCTGAACATTAATTTGCAAGAATGTCAGAAAAACTAAGCCCCTTTCAAAAGCTGTCGTTTAATACGAAGAATTTTTAATTAATATTTATAAATTTATAGTAAAATAATAATAGATAGAGATTATTTTCAAGAAAAATCTTCTTCCTCAAAGGTAGCAAGATCTTTTGTCCAGGCGATTAGTTCACTTCAATACCTAGTACTTAGTAAAGTTTTCTGAAAGGCTTCGACTCGCTGGGTATAATGTACCTCCTGCTATTTGCTTATACACACTATTCAAGTTTTAAATGAGGTAATTTTGTTAAAAAAAGCCTCTAGTATGTTACGTGGTGTGATCGAAGCCAAGTCCATTTAAAAGAATATATTATATATACATGTGGCACTCTAAAAGTTTTGCACTTCTAGCTAATCGGAACTATTTGAATTTTGAATGTTATATATTTTTAAACGTGCGGTGTGTAAGTAGCCGGTGGTCCACGGAGGTGGGAGGAGAAAGGGGGGCAGCGCATCTGTAGTCTATGCAGATGTCTATGGGGTCGATAGTCATGAAAATGGCTACCACTGCTCGTTTGCCCTCCTATATCATAAGAAAAAAAAAACAATTGGCGGGAAATCATTTGTCAATTGTTTTTTATCACACATCCAAAGTTCTACGTACGCAACGAAAATGGAATAATGTAGAAAAGATTTTAGAGGATGAAAATTTCTCTCTCTCCGCAAGACTGTGCAGCTCGTCTTCAAAATGCTTTTGGGAGAGAACCACCTTGTTTGAGCATCTTGAGAACGTGAGATAGTTTGCTGTATTTGAGAAAGGTCAAGTTTCCTTACTCGATGAATTTCGTGAAGGACGGCCTTCAACTGCCGTCAACGAAAATAATGCGGCTACTGTTAAGCGGCTAATTGAAGAAGAGCCGCGGATTACCTATGAGACAATTCGAGGACTATTGGGGATTGGTATGAGCCAAATTCAGAAAATTTTACACAAAGAATTGAAAGTTCGGAAACTTCGTTGTCGTTGGATCCCTCATGAACTGGCTCGGAACATCGGCTCGCGTGGAATGGTGCTCACAGATGCTACTGAAGTACGACCACGGACATTCTACTGCTGTTTATGACATTATCACAGGAGACGAAAGGTGGATTTATTGTTTTGAACCCGAAAAAAAAACAGCAATCTTGTCTTGAATGGGTGTTTGAAAATGAGAACAGGCCAACAAAAATAGGGCAGGCGAGAAACGTTGGTAAAAAAATTATCGCGTTTTTTTTCTCAGCTACGGGTCCCATTTGTACAATTCCACTTGAAGATCAAAAAAGCGTTAATGCCGAGTGGTATTCTACCATTTGTTTACCCAGGGTGTTAGAAAAATTTCGCGAAAGACGACCCAAAAGCCGCGTTCTCCTACATCATGACAAAGCATCAACACGGCCAACAAAACAAAGTCATTTTTAGCCTCCGAAAAAGTTGAACTCGTCACCCATCCGGCGCATAGCCCTGACCTAGCACCCTGTGATTTCTGTATTTTCCCTAAAATCAAAAATTTAATGAGAGGTTTCACTTTTACCAACTCGAAGAGGCAGTGATAGCGTTCAATCAACACGTAGAAAACATGCCTTCAGATCTGTGGTCCTCCTGTTTTAAAAAATGGTTCGATCGCATGAAAAAATGTTTAAAATGTAAAGGAGAGTATTTTGAAAAGCAATAATCATAAAATTTTGGTTATAACATGTTGTTTTTTAAGTTACGCAAAACTTATAGTGTGACCTACGTACAAAACGAGATGCGATTTTTTTTATTATAAAAAAGAAGGCGTTAGAAATAGGGAAGTAATTTACACCGTTTTAGATTTTTTATAGGATAAGGGCAAACGAACAGGCGTAGATGACTTCCGCTGCCCATAGACATCCGCAAAACCCGAGGTCATGTTGTAGGCGCGTTGCCGGGCGCTCAGATAAGATTAGGATCTTTACGAAGACTCTAGGTAACGGTTCGGAAATACTTCTGAAACTTCAATAAATTTATGGCTAAAACAAGGCAAGGCATATTTAGTCCATGAATTCAATAGCTAACAATACAAATTATCTACAATAATTACTATCAACACAATTTGGCAGACTGCTCATCTTTGTTCTTCCAGTCACTGTTACGTAGCAGGATAGATATATAAAATCGAGCTATAACGCTGTAACTGTTTATATGTTTAAAAGTAGCAGGGAAGAGATATAAAATCAAAGTATGACGCTGTAACTGTTTATATGTTTAAAAGTAGCAGGGAAGAGATATAAAATCAAAGTATAACGCTGTAACTGTTTATGTGTCTAAAATTAGCAGGAAAGAGATATAAAATCATTGAAGCTGTAAATGTTTATATAAAAGTAAACTAGGTCAATTATTGCTGCCTCAATAGGGAATATGCATGTATTTTTTTTATATTTTTAAATGATAATTTACATAATTACATTAATGTAAAAAAAATATCAGCGCTGAAAAAAACAATATTAAGTTCAAAAAAAATGTTTCAAATTAGTAGGCCGATAACAGCTTTTTAAACGATCGCCACTTTGCCGCGCTGACATGACGTTACGCATCATAACAACCACCAATGGCAATGCTCCACTGCTCGTGAACAATGATGTTATTTATGAACGTTGACGTCACAATTCGTTCCGACCAATGGCGTGCGTTTCACCTAATTCAATCTTCCCGCATAATTTTTGCACTTTTCAATAATTATTTTCTGATTGAAAACAAAATTATACAAAAAAATATTAATACGTACGCACATCTACAGGAAAAGACTTTACATATAAAAAAAATTATCATTATTTGAATCATACGCATATTCCCTATTCCCGCGGGCGCAAAGGGCCCGAGACAGATAGAGCTGTCCGGATGCAGTTGCGGGTGAAGCGGTGCAACAGGCGTGTTCGCGGCTATACCTGCCTCGTACCTCCCCCCAACCTGTTGCGCCGTTCACGCATACTAGTGCAGGTGCAACACGATTCGCAACCTATATTTTATGCACAGCATTCGTAATTAAAGACCTATTAGCCCGTCTTACGGACGTATTTAACACTTCGTTTGCCTTCCTTGTCGTTGTGTGTAAGCCCTCTTTCGTCGCATTATTACATACCTATATAAAATTATGAGTGTTAGCACAATTTTAAAGTAATATTGATATTTTCTAGAACAATACAACCCTACTACGTATGTTAACAAGATATAAAACCTTTGAAATGTAATATACATGATGTAGTATCTATGTATAAAACTAC
Organism: Calycopis cecrops; assembly: GCA_001625245.1. Lineage (NCBI taxonomy): Eukaryota > Metazoa > Arthropoda > Insecta > Lepidoptera > Lycaenidae > Calycopis > Calycopis cecrops. Next base: position 118,749 of record LUGF01041786.1, read on the forward strand.
ATTGCGTCACAATGTTAGTTTCCATACTCCTCCGAAACGATTAGACCGATTCTCATGAAATTTTGTGTGCCTATTGGGTAGGTCTGGGAATCGGCCGACATCTATTTTTCTCGGAATCGGAACTTACGCGGGTGAAACCGCGGAACTAGTAATATATTATATTATTTTTCAAAGGATAAAACTCACGATAAGCATGAACATTGTGCGTTCAATACTACGTAGGTATATGGTACAACACCTAATAATTATACCTACTATTCAACTTTTTAGGTAAACTTGAGTTGAGAAAAAGGAATGGAATCATGGTCTATGATCCAACTTGTTACAAATTATACCATCCATTATTCATGGTTGGTATACTACTATTACGTACAATGTTCTGCTTGTGTCAAATACATTATAATACGTACAGATAAACAATTTAATCGTAGGTACACCGTACAAATAAACTTTATTTATATGTGCATATAATATATCTTTTTTTAAACCGGTTAAGTGCATAATAGACACCCATATCATATGTTTTTAGCTAAATTTAATATTAGTGCAGTTCTTGTTGCTGCTGAATACATTAAGGTAGCTACGAGCTTTAAGATTTTAATAGTTTCAGGGACTCGAGAGCTGTAAAACTGTTCTCTCAACCATATTTTTTTTTATATAAAATCACTTATTATCTTAACAGTTTCCCGATGCGATAGATGAAGCCACAACAATTTCATTATTATTAAAATGAAGTTTAGTCAATAAGGATATGGACCCCTTAGACTGTTCCTGCTCTTTCACCTGTGGAGTAGGCATGGAAAAGCGGTTTTCCTCCTCCTCCTCAGTCGTAAACTTCAGTACTGAAAGTAGTACCCCGACGTTGACTAGTCTCCTGCATCCAACTCTATCATCAGCTCGTCGGAGGGCTCAGGCACTATGAGTGTCGTTATGGTTCTTGGTCAGAACTTGGTCACTTGGTCAGTCAATCGGGGTGGTGTTCGCCCTGTGACCTTTTCTCCACGATGGTACATAATAAGCAGGTTTTCGAGATTGTCTGGTTGTCTTTTGGCAATGTGACCAATTTAATATTAGTGGGCACTCGATTGTCAGATCGTAGACCGCCTGGTTTTGCTCACCAGCTGTTCAAGAATGGATTTATTTGTGCGTTTTGCTGTTCACGGTAGGCGCTACATTCTCCTTCCACATTTCAAAAGCCCCGATCTTCTTTCGGTCTACTGCGCGAATATATCATGATTCGGTACAATACATATAGGTATGGTTCTAGGTCATATCTAATCTGGTAATCTTTAATTAATTTAAAATTTTCTAAATTGACGTAAGTAAATAAATAGCCTAAGAATAGAATAGGATGCTTGTGAATGAAATGAATATGCGGAGGTGGGCGTTAGCGTTACTAGAATTCATAGAATGGTGTATAGATGAGTCAGGGGAATTTTTATAGTGGTGCAAATACAGAAGAAAATGAAATAATACGACATCTAAGAAACATGAAGTAAACTATTATTATTTAATATATTATTATACTGCGAAAGACGACAAGGATACAGAAAGAAGAACAAACATTTCAAGTAAGTTCGATAAAAATATTTTTATACTACACCTATTCGGTAAGCACATTAGTTCTTACTTGAAAAACGTGAAGAAAGTACCTAATTCCAAGCGAACTAATATGCGGGCGGCAAAAATGTATAAAAATGTGAAGATAAAAAAATAAAAACCAAACCTCATCTCCTAGACCATCTAGAAGCGCGGCATGGCCAGAAGCACCTCGCCAGCCAGATGCCCTTTGGCGCCACTGGCTTCCTCGAGCGCAGTGCCAATAGCAAAACCATCATTGTCCCAAACGTATCAAACAAACATTAATCTACCTAGAAAAAATATAACATTGAGTTTCAATAATTGTAATAATTTTAATAGAAAATGTTAACTAACATGTTTTTATTTTCCTCATTGATGTAATATAAAGCAGTATGTATCACTCGGGAGGAAATGCGATACCTAACTTGAGTGTATTGAGGCCCTCAGCTGCGCTTCGGGCCTCAAACTACACTCTCGTAAGGTACATCGGTCATTTTCTTGTCTTGGTGAACAAACTACTATTGATTGATTCTAAGAGGATCATGACCGGGTGCTAATATGATATCTAACCATCCCATTCTTCTCTATTGCCTACTGAACTCAAAGAATAATGGGACTACTGTCAAAGAATAATGGGAATGGGTAAACTAGCAGTCGGCGCCATTTTAATGTCCACCGACGCGCACAGACATCCTCATGGAGGTTAAATAGATGCTTTGCCCTCTTTCCTTCGGTCCCCTCTTGCATTGGCCACCAGTTACTTACACACAGAAATGCACAGCTGTCATTTTACTCCGGTCACTTGTAAGCGAGAGGTGCCTCTCCGATCACGCCAGCCCAATTCAGCTGCATGCATGCATGCAACGTGAAAGTTAGGTATACTATAAAAAATATAAAAACTATATTTGATACTATAAAAAAGATGACGAATTTAAGATAAAAATTGTAATCCCAAACTTAATCGATCAATCATTAATGTTATTAGCTCAATTAATATTTTGGTTTTGTTTCTTTATTATAGGAGAAAGGGGATCATCCTTTGCATTAGCCACGAGTGCGTCTGATGGTGTAGTTACGCCAATGACTAAAAACTACAAATATAATATACTTATACTTGAAAATGCTCTTCATCATTCCCGATATACATATATAAGTATCATGTAGGAAGAGTAAATAATTTCAACATATTTGAAGAAAGAGAAACAGAGAGTGGTTACCTGCAAGGCATTGACATGAATTTAATAGCAATAAGTGATAAATCTAATATATAAAATTCTCGTGTCACGGTGTGCGTGATTGAACTCCACCGAAAAGGCTGGACCGATTCTCATGAAATTTTGTTTGCATATCGAGTAGGTCTGGAAATCACCCACATATTTTATTTTTCATATCGATATTCCCACGGGATCGATAGTTACGCGGGTGAAAACGCGGGGCGCAGCTAGTAATCCTACTACTAATATTATAAAGGCGAAAGTTTGTGAGTGTGTTTGTTACTCTTTCACACAAAAACTACTGAACGGATTTTCATGAAACTTTACAGTAATATAGCTTTAATATCAGAATAACATAATAACTTAAAATTTATAGGGATTTTTTATAATTTGGTTATAATATAACGATAACTGTCAAGTAAGTCGGAATAAAATCAGCCCCCTGAGAGCAATATTGGCGTGCGCTGTCCTAATCGTTGGAGTTACACAAAGATAATTACTGTAGGATTATTTATCTTAAATAGTTCTAAATAAAAGTCCGCGACAGCATATATCTATATTTTATGTGTAAGTCACTATGACCAAAATAGTGAACCAAACATTCAATTAAATTGGATATTTTTTAACGATGCACATTTTAGAATATTTATCGAACTCTTATGAAAATTGATACATCTGTCACTTTACGTATTGAATGTAGATAAACTTTGTCTTTTACACTAAGTAATTTGGACTAATAGATTAAAAGTTATTATCACGATAAGATTGACTTAAACGGAGTATCTACTCGTAAAGCGCGTAAAATGCGCGGCGACAAATTCGATTCTCAAAGCGATTTATTGTTTCATACAATACGTATATATTTAATATAATATATATTTCAGTATAATATTAAATTATGTATAATAATAACAACACCATTTTTGAAGTCCGAAATCCACGCGGGCGAAGCCGCGGGCGGAAGCTAGTATTATAAAGGCGAAAGTTTGTGAGAATGTTTGTTACTCTTTCACACAAAAACTACTGAACGGATTTTCATGAAACTTTACAATAATATAGCTTTCATATCAGAATAACATAATAAGTTAAAATTTATAGGGATTTTTTATAATCCGAAAACCACGCGGGCGAAGCCGCGGGCGGAAGGTAGTCTTATATAATAGGTAACTATTTCTATTAAAAATCAATACAAGGCTATTTTATATGCTAATTGATTTACTATAGAACCGCAACATTACCCCTATAAATAAAGCTAGGTTAGCTTCTTGGCGTCCTTTTGTTCTATTTTGTACATTGATTTCTAAAGAACTAAATTTTTTTAAGCAGACAACGATTGGTGATGAGAGCTTATCTTTTAAATTCAGTGGGATCGTGATAGGAAGATCTTGGGGATAATAAATGTTTCATCATTTAGGTATGAGAAGAGAATTAAACGAGTATCTACCCCTTGAGTTATCTATTTCTATGATTGTTTCATGTCATGTAAGTTCATTTTTTATTCTTTACTAGCTTCCGCTCGCGGCTTCGCCCGCGTGGTTTTCGGACTTCAATAATTATTCAAAATTTTAACTTATTATGTTATTCTGATATGAAAGCTATATTAATGTAACGTTTCATGAAAATCCGCCCAATAGTTTCGGAGATTAGCCCGAACAAATGGACAAATGGACAAACAAAAAAATTAAAAATCATCGAAAAGTGTTCTGTTACTATTTTAAAATCGCCCCCAATTACTTTTTCGTAAATATATTCAATGTACAGACACTAAAATTTTACTGCTTTATTATATGTTTAGATTTCTTATATATTCTTTATATTTTTTTCTTCTGGTGTTTTTATTTGGGATTACACGCGATATCTTTTCTATCGTCATCGAACATAAAAATTAACTCACGATTGGCGGTCGGCGGATCAGTTTTTGAAACTTCGTCCATTATTGTAACAACTCCAGCTACAATTTCTTACGCCGAAATTTATTAAGGAGCAATACCAGGCAGTACTTTAAAGATATCGTTTTGATTTTTACAAGATAGTGGGCTAACGACATAGGCGACCGATCTTAATCAAGTCAATAAATTAAAATTCACATTCCTTCCCCTAGTAAGAGGTAGTGCCATGCTGTATGCTGGTGAATTAGGCCGGGACTACCTGGGAGGTAGCTCTCGCTTGCACGATGGCGAGTGACGACAGTGTAGTCGCGTTTCGTGAGGTGTGTAAGTAGCCGGTGGCCCATGTAGAGGCAGGAGGAAGGTGCGCATCGCATCCGTATAAACTCTATGCGGATGTCTATAGACATCGGTGTTCATGAAAATGGCTCCGATTGCTCGTTTGCCCAATCATACTATAAAATGCAGCTAATTGAGGCGGCACCTCAGGGGAGGTACCTCTCGCTTACACGAGACCGGCGTAAACAGTATGACGGCACTCAGTATAATTATAAATTTTAGTGTGAATCAAAATGAATTCAACGGGTGTGAAGATGTTGTTGAAGCAAAATCCTATAACAAACATTGCTTCGAATATAGCCATACCTATTATCTATATTCTATAAAAATAATATAAAGCTGAAGAGTTTGTTTGTTTGTTTGATCCCGCTAATCTCTGGAACTACCTTCTGGTCCGATATGAAAAATTCTTTCAGTATTAGTTAGTCCAGTGGTTCTTAACCTTTTAGTCCTGAGAGACCATTTGGCAAAATTTTAGTTATTATTATTATATTAGTTAATCTAATTTTTAATAATTTACATATTTAGTGAAATTAGTCAATTCAAATGGTGCCATTGACACGATAGAAGAAGAAGAAAAAGAAGCTATGCCACGGACCACCCAGTTGCTTTATTGATCTGGAGGTAATAATGTTGAAGACAGGACGCGCTCGGATAAAATTGTGTTGACTCTTGTCACTTATTTATTGCCATGATTCGCGGACCACTTGAGAAGCTCCCAGGGATCACTAGTGGTCCGCGAACCACCGGTTAAGAACCACTGAGATAGTCCACTTAGCGAGGAGGGTTATAGACTACTTTCAACCGACTGCGGTAAAGAAACGGATTCACGTAAACGAAGTTGCGTCAAAATACACATTTGTGAGACGTTCACAGACATCCGCAATACCAGAATTTTCGCAGATTGTCGGCCTTTAAAGACATAAATAATCTTTTTTCTAAAAAGTATCGACAGGGCCGGATTAAGGGGGGCGGGGTAGGGCACGTGTTGTCTATTTTTAGTCATAGACTATAGAGAGAGGATCTAGTGGTCTGCCTCGTGGTCTAGTGGTAAGCGTGCTCAACCACAGACGTGAGGTCCCGGGTCGGACCGAAAATTGTTATTGGGATTTTTCAATTTCTAATAACAGTCCAGAGTCAGGAAGTTGGCGGTGTTACACCCCCGTGCCTCGGAGAGCACGTTAAGCCGTAGGACCTGCGCCTGATTTCTCACCGGTCGTGTCGGATTGCCGTCCCATCGGAATATGAGAATGAGGGAATAGAGAGTGCACTTGTGTTGGCGCGCACACTTGGTCACTATAATATGTCCTGCGCACATGGCTCGTCTATATAGACGGCCGCCGTAGCCGAAATCGGCTAGGACGACATTATTATCTTTATTATTATAGAGAGAGGGATGTTTGACATTACAACCATGACTTAGTGAAGTTACAGCTGTCAACTCTGATCTGTAGGACTTGTCCTAATTCCACTTGGCATATGTATATGCAACAGGGGGTACTTTCCCCGCAGCTAGTCTAGTTTGGCGGACTTCTGCGTATTTTTCTAGAGCGGCCAATTGCCTTCAATTATGAAGACTGTCATTCGAGTGCTACGAAAAGGCTACGAATAATTAAGGTTGGAATAGCGTCTAGCAGAGGCCAGCTTTGGAGTAATCTAGTTTTATGGGGAAGGTGGTGTTATGTTTTGGTCTATAATATCTTTAGATAGAAGTCTTACTTACTGCACGTGTATACGGCACAGCAATCCTGATTCCTGTTTCCTTGTGCCGGTAAAACTTGGGGCCATCATACTTATCTGCGAGAGAGTGGGGTTGGTCTCCCTATCGACCCGAAATCTCGTTTCGTCGCCCGACGAGCCCTCATAGCAACCAATGAAGCTGAGTTATGCCTGCATCGCTTCCACAGCATAAGTTCAGGTTCCGGAGAAAACCGTCCAAATACGAGTCGAACACGCGCACGTAGGGTTCCGTACCATTATCTATTAAATAACTCGGTTTTTCATAGCGTTTGTATGAACGACAAAGTTGTATTGGAGTTTTTTGAAAACGTATTATTTCTTAAAAACTGATAATGATTTCTATTGAGATTAACAGCATATATTTTTTTAGATTTCTCACTCTCTTAGTTTAAAAGTAAAAGGGGGTGGGGAGGGGAGGGGTCACACCCTTATTTCTCCACTGGGAAACGTCTATCTTTCAAACAATTGATTTTGACGAAAAATAGTGTTAGTAATTTAAGTAAATGATCATTAAGGTTCACGTGCATGCGTGCAGCCGATTGGGCCGGCACGACCGGGGAGGTACCTCTCGCTTACACGATATCGGCGTAAAGTGACATTTGTGCTGTCGCGTTTCGTGCGGTGTGTAAGCAGCTGGTGGACCAAGGAGGAAGGAGGGCAACCGCATCTTTACACTCGCATAAAGATATGGATGTCAATGGGAGTCATCATCATATCGTATGGCTCTGGCGTGGACGTGTGGCGTAAACTTCGCAACCATTTCTCAGCTGCTGGTGTGAACCGATGAAGTTCGGACAAACCTCCTAGAAAACAGCGGAGAGGACAGTCGTTCACAATGTGGGCTAGAGTTTGGTCAGGCTTTCCACATTCACAGGACGGTGACTCTCTTAGCCCCCATTTGTGAAGATGGTGATTTGACCGACCATGTCCTGTTTCCGGTCGAGAAGCGCTGAAACCAGGTTGTTGTTTAGTTGGGTCCGTTATGAGCTCTTTCTGTGGGTTTTCAAAAGGCTTCCAGGTAGCCCGCCACTCTTATGTAACATCGTATCTGGTCTCCACACGTTGGTCTGTCCAGATTGGGGATCTTGATTTTAGTCGGATCCGAGGTAAGGTATCCAATATTTTGCGGATTGGCATATCTTTTCTTAAGCATTTCTGCCATTCTAGAGCCGCTGCGATAACCCTTCGGATATCCGGTGGCGGAATATGCGATAGGACAGGTAACCCTGGCAAGGGGGTAGATTTGATTAGCCCCGTGATTATCCGCATAGCCTCGTGAAGTTTTATGTCCACTTTGGAGGTGTGTGCACTACGTTACCAAACTGGTGCGCAATACTCCGCTATTGAGTAAACCAAGGCTAAAGTTGACGTCCGTAATACCGAGGCGGAAGCGCCCCACTTGGTTCCGGACAAACTTTTTATTAATTGGAGCCTGGTCCTCAATTTTTGGGCCACGTTGTGAAGGTGTTGTTTAAACGTTAAGGAGCGGTCTAGAGTTACTCGTAAATATTTGGGGGCATGACTGTGTTTGACAGGCTCTCCGCAGAAGCTGACATTTAATTTTCTATTTGCAATACAGGTTGTTAAATGAAAGCTTGCCACCTCTGTCTTAGAGGGGTTTGGACAGAGCCGCCATATTTTATAATAGTCTCCCAGGTCTTGAAGATCTCTAGTCAGTTCGAAGGACTTCGATTAGAATGCCAAGGCCAGGTCGTCGGCGTATGCAAATTTTTGGCATTCAGTTTCAGGCATAAGAGAGAGAGAGGGGTTAATACTGATCCCTGGGGTAGTCCGTTTTTAAGGAGTTTGTAGCTGCTAGTCTTTTCTCCCAGATAAACTTTAATGTAGCGGGGTCCAAGTAATATCCTTAGCAGCTGCAGGATTTTTTGATTGGTTATTACTTTTGCCGTTTTGTGTAGTAGCTCTTCGATCCATACTGTGTCATATGCGGCACTTAGGTCCACGAAAGCTACGGCAGTTTTGAGACCTTTTTGAAAACCTCCCTCGATGGTTGTAGTTAAGGCCAGGACTTGGTCAGCGCAACTCCTATTAGTGCGAAAACCTGCTTGTTCTGGTGGTAATTTAGCATTTACAACGGCATAAACGGTATAACAGGCGCTCAAGAAGTTTGTACGTAACGGAGAGGAGAGAAATTGGCCTGTAACTTGCAGCTTCATCTGGAATCTTCCCTGGTTTCAGCAAAGCGATCACTTTAGATTTCTTCAGAATATCAGGAAGAGTGCAAGTGTTCAGGACCTGATTGAAAAAAGTAAGCAGCCATCGTCGCCTCACTTTTCCAAGATGGATGAGGAATTCTGGATATATAAGATCAGGTTTATTTAATTTGAAGTATTTCAAAGCAGACTCCAGCTCAGACATGGTAAAATTATGGGAGTAGGATTCATCTTGCTTCGGATGTTTCAAGGCTGTGATATTTTCCTGTCTTACTTTTCTTGTAAATGCTTTATTAGACTTAGCAGATTTCGTGAGCGCTTGCATTCGTTTCGCAATGGCGTCAGGTCATATTGACGGAGATTTTTGTTCGTACAACGGAGCGCCGCCCAACTCACGCAAAAGAGACCAGCTTTTCCGGCTTGAGTAAGTAAAATCCATGCTTTCTACACTGTCAATCCATTTTTTCTCTCTGGATGCGTCCAGAGTGGCCAGAAGTTTTTGAGCAGTTTCGGCATCGTTCGACCTAATGAATTCTTCGTATGCCTCTTCTGTTTCGGCTGACCAACCTGGTGCATATTCCTTGCGGAAGCCCCTTGGTATGCAGCGTTTGGCTGTGGCTATTATTGCTTTTGCAAATCGTGTGTAGTTCTTGACATCTGGCTTAATAAACCGCAGAGTAGCATCAGATTTTGCCGTATAAGTAGTCCAGTCCGCTTTATTAAAATTCCAACGGGGGAAAGGTTTCGATTTAATTAAAGGAATTTGGATGCCAATTGTGATAAGAGCTGGTCTGTGTTGACTTCGAGGAAAGTCATCCAAAATAATCCTAGTCGCTGGCATAATGTTCCCTTCTAAGTTCTCGCTGGCAAAACATAAAACATGGAAGTCGTAATCATAAAACATGAATACGGTTCCGATTGCTCCTTTTCCCCTTTCCGGTTACGACTGCTCCTTTTCCCCTTTTCCTTATACCTACTATAAAAAAACGAAACCAAACATAAAAATAATTTTAACAAGAAAACTGATTATTTGCATACTTAGTACTTACATAAAAACCTAACTGGACTTACTAAGTGACCCACACCTTATGTATTAAAGCTGAACTAGTCTGACGAGACCGGAGTGGAGCCTCTCGGTTACATGACACCGCAGCAAAGTTATCGCAATACGCTTCGTGCCTATGCGAGTTTCAGGTGACCTATTGAAAATAAACGTAAGACAACACGTGCATAACAATTTTGAGGATATCTACAGGGTTAGTTTTTGGTCACCGGCCATATTTAAAGATAAGGAAATAAAGATCATTTCAAGTTTAAATTTTTTCGTCTTATTTGTAATATTTTGTTACATAAACATCGATTTGAAACGGTCCGTAAATATACCTACGCGCATTAGCACCCGAAGAGTGTGTTGATCTCAACAGCTGACTGTGTTTCGTATCCACTGCGGGCGGCCGCCGCTGCGCGCGGCGGCAATGATCAATTGTGTTACCCACAAGGTATTTATTTTCGTACGCGACAAAAATATTTTTTATTTTATTAATATTCTTATTTGTTTTATTTCATGAATCGAATGTATTATCGATTCTGAACCAAATCTGAAAATTTGGCCGGTGACCAAAAACTTACCCTGCATAGTTGTCGTCGTTTGCTCGTTCCCTCCCTATAACAAAACAGGATGGGGTGAAGTTAACTTTGAATACATAGCAATAAACGAGAAAAAAATCCTCTAGTTAACGTTGCCTGGACGAATTCCTGTGTATGCCTTTGTGTATATTTCATAAATGTTTTTGCAATGTGAATTAAAAAATATTTAATTAGTTCCTTTTATACTAGCTGTACTATATATCCTGCGAGCCTTGCTACGCCATGTGTTGGAAATTGGTCGTACCAATACAGAAACCTTCGTGTGCACAACTTTGCTACAGATCATCACATGATACGTACAGATAAACATTAGCTTTTTCATGATATACATATAGATTCTCTAATACTGTAAGGAGCTGAGCTACAACAGGACAGAGCGGACAAAAGGTTGTAGGATCCCTCTCACGTACCACTTGTCCCCTTCCTTGTGGCTATATTGGCGCGCTTCGTGCGGTTTATGATGACGATGAATAAGAGCATTGCAACTGCATATCCTTCAGTTATGAGAATGTTCTTTTTTGTATAGCATAACGGGGCACACAAGCAATAGGAACCATTTTGACGACTACGGCGCCCATAATCGCATAGAGGTTATATGAGTTGCCTTCCTCCCTCCTCCTCCTTTCATAGGCCACCAGCTACTTAAACACCGCACGAAACGCGACAGTAGGTACAGCTGGGCCTCTTGTGGGCTTCGGTAGTCAACAGGCAAACGAGGTTGGTCGTTTACTGTACAAAAGGATGACAATAACAACTGCAAACGTAATATTGTATAATTTATATATTAAGCAAGAACTTCACAAGACAAAAATAATGTAAAATTATAGTCTCCATAATCGTTTAGATCTTATCATATACCTACCTACTCCTCGAATAACAAAAGATAATTTTAAAGTCAAAAACATCCAATAAAGACATAGTTTTTTAGATACATTTAATTGTAATTTAATTAAATTAATAATTATCATCTTAAACATTAACTAGATGTACGCAATAAAGTAACGTAAATACAACCTTATTGCTACCACATAAAACCAACATAACGAAAATACAAATAAAAATATCATGTATTCAAAAATATAGTATTCCTCAGGCACGTTACGGAAGTAGTATGATAATGTAATGGTTTGGTTCTTATAAATAGGCACTACGTGATTATGTTGTATTGACATAAGCAATAATTTGAAATTTATATTCAACTATATTTTCTTTAGAGATTTTTAACAATTTTAGCACTCCTTGCGATAAGTCGGCGTTTGACTCCCGTTGTAGCGCGACTTAAATGACTTATTATGGTATAGAATAGGACAAGGTAGTTTAAATTCGCTCACAACACGACTGTTTAGGAGCCGCTTCTATACAGAACACATTATTTATTATTCGCTTGCATCGTAAATATGTCTGTCACTGTATAAGCTTTTTTTCGTTATTTAATATTTTAAGCAAAGAATATGAATTCTTTCAACTTAAATGTTAAAAATTACATGTTGTACTTGTACATTTTTCCTGAATCATTATTTAAAACATTACATTTTCATTACCCACTAGCTGAGTTTGATTATATAACAGCTTCTCGCCTCAGAAATTTGGTTCAAAGATTTGTCCTTAGTAGAGGCGGGTTTAAAGCACTCGTGCTAAAAATATTAAACAATAGTCAGGAGTTAAATGGCCTATTACTGCGAGGCACTCCCTTTCGTGGTATTCTAGTATTAATTGCATTGTTTACAACGCGATTTCGATTTCAAATTGTACAAATTTGACATCCGAACATTCCAAAAAGGACCAGCAGTTGTCAAATAGAATATATACTTGATCATCTTTTCGGTTGATATGATGATGTAGAATCTTAGATACAAAAGAGAACATGGTAATATCGATTGCCCGACAGAAGTTTGATACCCGAACGTCGATTATACATGAATTCCTGGAGCTTATTTTTGTATGGTCGCCGGTTGGTGGTTGACTAAAACCAAGGCAAATACAGAACTCAGCTTTAGAGAAATTATGAATACAAATTTTACTTTACAAGTTGTTCTTTGCAGGGTAAAAAAAAAGGGAATAAGGGAATCGCAACTTTTTAAGGAAAATAACTAAATATATTCGGAGTTCACCGAGAATTGGAATGTTATTATAGATTTCAGTAACGAGGTTACTAATGAAGTTAAAAGGAAGAGATATTTAGTTTAAAGAGATGGTGGTTATTGTAAAAACAACAGAGGTGTGAGTGAATTGTTCTCATTGAATTGTAGCGTGCGAATCTAAAACATTTGTGAATATGAAATAAATTGGCTATTGTGATGAAAAAAGCAGCCATTTGGTGAAATAATCGAACACTTTGATGATAAATCGGCTAATTTAATGCAAGCATTTTGTGATGGACGGACGGGTGATTGTGAGCCTGTGCCATATTGAGAAAACCCATTCGTTCGCGGTACTAAACACCTTACAATATTCCAATTTGTAAAATTTAAAGTAAAAAAAAATTAAAAGCCTTAATCTAAAAATAAACTTTAAAAAAATAATAACAACTATTTGTAAATATCCTAATTAAAATTAAAATACACTTAACAGATAACACAGTTAAAGCGTTTTGCTTGTCTATGGTTCATGCCACAGGTTTAACACAAATTGTTTTTAAAATTATTTTGAGATATTTCAGGTGGAACACATACGGCACACTCTTAGTGAATTAGAATGTTCTTTTTCCTGCCCTTGATCGAACCAGGAAGTTGATAATTGTGCATGTACATATAGTTCAGTGCTCACCAACTAGATCCTTTTTGGGCATACAATGGACAAATAGACAATTCAATTGAAAAAGAATTAATACTTGGCATAAACTGTTTCCGTCACACACTCAGGATTTCTTAAAACTTGACTCCGATCACTAGACGTCTGGTAACTTATACGAGGTATATTCCATTTCCTTTTTTTTTTAATTTTACGCTGACAATATTACCATAAATTACAATATAGTATTTTTTTTTTACTTCGATCATAATATTCAACTAGTAACAATTGACTAGAATTGTATTAATAAAATAATAAAAGTTTTATTAATAAAATTATACAATCATTAATAATGTCCCACGTCTCTTATCAAGACGATTTTTTGTCATCATACGCATTGATGGTCCTAGGTCTTATCTTATATCACAACAGGGTTTAGTCATAACAGTATAGCCTTTATAGCATCCTTTTCACCAAATATTTACAACATTAATGTTATAATATTTGAAAGGATGAATATTTAAAAGGAAATATAGAAGTTTGACATACTTAATCAAATGCCCCTCTTTTACATTAAGTAAAGCTAACGAGGGTGGAAGATACTTGAAGAAAAAATAGCTGAGACACTTAGAATCGTTAACAGAACAGGTTCCAGCAGTTTTCAATCATTTTCACCATTTATTTATCTCTTCAAAATTCGACCGCGCATCACTTCGAAATTACTAAAAGTCTTTTTAATCAGTCGGGAAAAGCCCCGGAATATAAAATAATTTTGCGGGTTCAACCGCGGTACAAAGCTATATAATAGTTTTGTTTATCCTAATTAGTCAATTGCTACTCCTTTTCAAGTCCATCCAAAAAAGTTTGCTCGTCGCTTTTGCCTCTACAAGCGGGCAATTTGATCACCTAATCGTGGCCATCTCCCGTGCCTGCTTAGAAGGTTGCTCCCACTACCCCACGACATTTAGTAGCTCCTACTTTTATGGCATGACATTTAGTAGCTCCTGCTTTTACAGGTTATGCCCGAACATTCAATTTGCTTCGTCAATTTTGTCTCTTAAATTTCTATTGTACTTGTAATATCATTTCGGTATCTTCCGGTGGAGGCATGGGAGCGTCTTCTTCGAACAGAATACTCATCCTGTCGTACCCACGGCGTCTGAGTCGAGTCTTGGGGGTCTGAAAAAAAATACCATTTTTAAAAGTACAGTATGAGCTAAGAGGCAGAACTGGCTTGTTCCTGACTGTGGTAGTTATAATTGTTGACATTCAAAAAAATAATTTGTATAATTCTATTGTGAATAAAAACATTTTCATTCATTCATGCTTGCAAACAGATTGAAATCTTACGTCACAGAACTAAACTACCAGACAAAGTAGCTATGGTCTGGTCACACACTCAGAAAAACATCTGCTTTTCTTAGTGCCTTCTGCAATCTGGCAGATGGGCCAATAAGGTTTGTAAGTGGAGCCCGCGTTTAGGAAGACAAAATGTTGGTCGATTTTTCACCGGTAGAGAAGACAATATCCGTATGGATGCGAGTGCTCGGCGATAGGTCGTCTTGGCCTTCATTGAATGAGACTTATGTTCAGAAGTAGACCGATAAGGGAGCGTTCAGGCATTACGTAACGCAGTTTTTGAAGATTTTTGAACCACCATTCCCCATGTAGCGTGCCGTAACTTTGTTGTGTAGTCCCCCCTCCCTGTCCTAAAACGTTACGTAAGATTAATAACAATGTTATGTAACATGTTGTTCGGAACCCCCTCCCGCCACCAGTTTTACAAGAAACCCCTCCCCCCAATAACGTTACGTAATACTTGAACGCTTGCTAAAGCATGATAAAGAATGGGAAGTGCGGTATGTCTCGCTCACACGTGATAGATATTGGGTTTCGTGAGATTTTGAGTCGGGATGGGGAAGAAAGATTTTCGTGGTGGACTGACGTCTTGACTAAGAGCGTAACCGCAAAAAAAAGGAAATTAATCATGTGAGCGAGTTACTATCGTCAGTTTTGCTTTACAATTTGCTTATCAGTACATGGTCTAAGGGCGTCGATATGCACGCTACTTTTAGCAACGGCGATTTTGCGACGATGCTGTATCACAATTTAGCGACTTTGCGTAAAATCGCGTTATCGGAATCACACGTTTCAGCGACTGCTCCAATGCTCAATCGGCACCACCCGTAGTTAAGAGACTAAATCGCCGCGTTCGGCGTTTTTCAATATGCGGTGGGGAGCGTGTGGTCGCTGCGTTCAGCTTCTAAAAAGCGACTAAATCGCCGATCGCCGATGCCAACAGTAGCCCGTGTGCGGTGGCTGTAACGTACCGTCGAGCAGTGGGCGGCCGCCTCGTCCGACGAACTGCCGGAGCTGGTGACACCCTCCTCTAAAGTCAGTTTGGCTGTAACTCCCTCCAGCTGCAGATCAGTGTACAGTTGTTCCAATTGTTCGTTCACCAACGATGGCTGTGGAATAAAAGCATTTATTATACTGGTAATCTTAACAGCGGGCTTACTCTTGACGCTCGATCCAATTTGAAATAATAATTGGGATCGAGAAGTTGTTAATACTACACAACACTAACGCAAGATTTGACTCAACGATGCGCTGGTGTGCGTTCAAGAGTACCCATTGACAACTTCTCGATCGTAATTCTAAATTCCAAATAGGATCGAGTATTAAGAGTAAGAACGCAAGTCTGTCTGTTATTTCTTATTTTTTTATCTATGTAGTATATTGTCTTAAAATATTTTTGTGGCGTCTCTTTTTTTCAATTTATATAATAAAAACGCAACACCGCGATGTAAGCGTCCGAAATACTGCACCGAATATTAAATTATTATTTTGCGTTCGTTATGTCGTGGCAAAAGTTTGGTAAAAAAAAATCAGAGATAGGTAACGTGTTGGACGTTTTCGCCAAGTCAAAACAAATTCTTATTCAACAAATTCTTATTAATGTAAGTCATAATTGACAGGGCGACGTAAGCGACACACAGCGACAGACAGCGAGTAATAAATAATTATTTTTATTGTGAAAACAGAATCGATTTACATACAAAGCTTTTTTTGTACATACCTGTCGCAACTTTTCCAACTCCTTCCTGTCAGCCGACAAGACCTCATCCATACTTCTGGCAATGACTTGATACTTATAAATAAGTTCCGATGTAACGCAAACCTAAAAATGTAATTGTTAAATTATCAATAGGATATCGAAATATTGTGCAATATTTATTTAAATCACTGTCTATTCCATAAAGTAAACTAACGTGTTCAGCATAGGGAGTACACCTCTAGACTGCCACGTTAAGTTGTGGCTGAAATGAGAATCGAATGCTAGCAAATTTTC
This sequence comes from Calycopis cecrops, assembly GCA_001625245.1. Taxonomy (NCBI): domain Eukaryota; kingdom Metazoa; phylum Arthropoda; class Insecta; order Lepidoptera; family Lycaenidae; genus Calycopis; species Calycopis cecrops. The sequence goes on from LUGF01041786.1 coordinate 135,412, forward strand.
GTTTGTACGTATGATATAACACATGTCAACTTGTCATTGTCATTGTCTTTTGCTTAGTGTTTTGCTAGCACTTGATTCCTAAAATGATCTCCATGTTTTGTGCACGTTCCCTATTGGACCAATTCGTTGACAAATAGTCAGATTCGAGTGACATGTATGGCCAATTTTAGATTTATTATACTTAATCCTTTAGGGTTGCCATTTTGGACAACAACAACCCATAAGATTTAACAAAAATCATAAAGTTTTCTGACACCAATGATTACGTAAGCGCATAATGTGCATGTCTATCATATAATAAAACTACAATATCTGCGAGTTTATACTTTCGTGCCCGCATTCCCTCTTTGCACGCATACGAGCTCGCTCCGAACGCGAACGAGTGCGAATCCCGATGCGAATGTTCGTAATTCGCACGAATGATGCAACGTGTTATAAACATGGCTGCTCTAAAGGAACACGAAACGTGTTTTAAATATCAAAATTAACCGTAACATAATTATACGATAAGGCCATTTTATTGTTACCACAATTATTGTGCTTGTACTTATATCAAATGTATTTAAAGAGCATTGCAATCGAATCGGGACGACCGAAGAGGTCTCCCGCACGATAGACACATGATAAAATGCGCATGTTAATGTGCAACGGTGGTGCCAGTACGCTCTGATTGGTCGTTTCGCCTTCTATGCTAAAAAATGTTAAGAGCCTGGCCCGTGGTGGCCAGATGTCGATGATGACGAATTGCCGTTTCCATCGAACATATTCGGGAACAAAAATTACTTAAAGCATGACACATACTGTGCTATTAAAAAATAATAACGATAATAGTAACAAAAACACTCACTCGCTCCAACCAGGGCGGGTCCATTTTCTTCTTGGAAATATTCCGCGAGCGTGACGGCTCACAGCTAGCATTACTGCTTACGTCGTCCATTAGAAGTCTTCTGTGCCAGAACTGTACCGGAAACATTAAAGGATTATCAAGTTAATAATAATAATAAGGTTTTAGCCGAATTTCGGTTGTTCCGACCATCTCCACAGAGAGAGGCCTTTTCACAGGACTGTAGTGTAGATCATTCTCCTATTCCGATGCTGCGATGCGACCAACCGACGTTTAATGTGTTTTTTGTTAAATTAACTATTCATAGGTTCTGTTATTGACATAGAATTCAAAATTTTTGTTTCGAAAACGACCTAAAAATCACCGTGTATTGTTTGCAACACCGTAGACAATAATGCCACTTTAGAAAAGGACAACTTACGGTGAACGATCTGTAGAAATTCGTCGTCGCGCGTTGTCGAAAAGAGAGTGTTCTAAAGTACAAATGTGTTGCATTTTAATGCCATTTATTAATATATTTTAATATTATAGATTATTCTAGAATCTAACCCCCATCACTTACTTTTCCGTCCTCTTTTCCCTCGTTTTGTGTGTCCTCAGCGCTCTTGGAGTCGGTCTTGAAAAACGACGAGTAAAGCGACGAGAAACTCAAGTCTTCGTCAGTGTTGTATACTGTCTCTTCGCTGTTGCTCAACTTCACTTTCTTCTGGTTGTGGTATTGAGTTGTGTCAGTACTCTAAAAATAATTAATAGAAATTAGGTCTTGGTAGATCAAGACGAATGGAGCTCGAATATTGTACTGTATTTAGAACAGACAGAGCGGGAACTCACGTGTATAGAAATAGTTCTGCTCGTTTCCCTTTTCCATGCTTCTCAAGCTTGTTCTGTGAGTGGGATTTTATGAAACATCTTTGGGCATGGACATGTGAGAGGTACTTTTTACATTCTCATTATTTTTCGTCTATATCGGCATCACACCTCTTACTGCAGTTACAGACGGGGATTGCAAGTGAAGTTTCATGAAAAAGGTATCATGTAAGAGAGTAAGGTATTTCTTACTTTTTTCCTATCTTTGGCTTACATTTTTTTCTTATCTCTGCGTTACTGCAGCTAGAGATGCCAGGGGTATTGTTCAAATAATCTATATAGGTATATATGTACATTGTCATTGCAAGGAATTTCATATATTGTATATTATATATTGCCAGTGACAGTTCATGCTGATTTATCAGTTTGTGGCGTAGTAACGCGCGCACGTTACATCTACAGTTCTTTTATGTCACTGCAGACGGGGCCACAAATCATTATCAGGTTAGAGTTTGGCGTAAGCAGCGCGGGCGCAAGGCCATTATGTATAAGACCTAATGAGTTACATGAACACTTATCGACATCAATATACGCAGCACTGCTCCTGCAAATAGGGCCCGTGTGTGGGAAAGGGACCGAAACAATCGCGCTACCACTCCCACGTTTTATGACCAAGTCTGCAGAGGCATAATAACAGCATCATAGTTTCATAAAACATAGGCAGAATCATGTGAGCGAAAAGTGGATCATACATTGCTAATATCTTTTTTTAGGAACAAATATTTACATGTAAAAGTGATGAAAATCAAAGTATATAATATTCAAAGTAATATCTTTTTGAAAGAGGTAGTGCCACTCTGCATGATTGCATGCAGTCGAATTGGGCCGGCACGACCGGGGAGGTACCTCTCGCTTACACGAGACCGGTGTAAAGTGACAGCTGTGTGTAAGTAGCCGGTGGCCCGGGGAGGGGGGAGGAGAAAGGAGGACAGCGCATCTGTGTAGCCTCTATGCGGATGTTTGAGGGCGTCGGTAGTCATGAAAATGGCTCCGATTGCTCGTTTGCCCTCCTATACCATAAAAAATATATATCTAAGTAACAATGTATGTTTTATATTAAGCACAGTGACATGAACAGTTTTAAAAATCTTTTGGTTACATTGGTCGCTTACCTCTCCATTACTGCAGCTGGAGACGCCAGGGGTATGGTTCAAGCGATGTTTCATGCAGTTCTGCTCAGTGGAGTACGGGAGTTGGTTTATTGGGGCGTATGTGAACGGAATACCGCAGATAGGTTGACTGTACATCACGTAGGGTACTGTAAATAATAAATTAAAAGAGATGTAATGGGACCAGAACGTAAACGGGGGTCCCACAAGGGTCAAGTTTGGGGCCATTTCCTTTTCTTATTTATATAAATGACTTTCCATATCTACTTAAAGATAATTATTAGATAGTCCTAATTGTCGCCGATGCGCCTTTTATTATTAAACAGAAGGGACAACATATTCATCGTAATGAAGTAAACAACTCTCTTTCAATGGACAACGACAAAATTTATGAGTAATCTTATTTAACTATGCACTTTTTATCAAGCTTGGCACACTATTCGTTCTTACCGCTGCTACTCTTGTGTCGCCAACATCGACAGCGGCAACCACAATGACTATTTGATATGACATCAGGGAGTGACCCGAAACTAATTTAATCAGAAAAAGATAGGAGGAGGAAAACATTATATAAAATGTGTACAAACCGTTGTTGGCGCAAAGACTCATTGATTATATGATCTCAGGGAGCCCGAAGGAAAAGCTAATACTGTCTTGTGACCCGCAATTAATTTAATCATAAGAAAGTAAGTGGAGTGGGAAGGAATTAGAACATAAGATTTGTAAATTGGCACAAACCTGTTGACGGCGCTGCTAGCATGTTGTTGTCAAACCGATGCGGCGCAAATGCGTCCATCACTGGCATCGCTGGCGGCAACGGCGTCGTGTAATATACAGGGACCGTAGGCGCTAGAATTTTACCAACTGCTACACTAACTTGGTAAATTAAGGTGTTGAAATTATGGGCTGGCTTTACAGGTATCATAGTGTAAAGTAGCTAATCAGAACTTAACTGCCACATCATCATAATCAGCCTTAATCGACCCACGGCTACCACTTAAGGGTGTTTAATTAATTACCTCTAACCGGAACCTCATATTTATATGGTAATTTCTATATCAATAATTTATTTTGAAATTGACAGTAAATAGCATCATTAATCCTTAAGCTTTATTAATCGCTTACGTTGGATACATACGACCACATACCCTAAGTCCTTTAATCATCGTTTCTTATTAAAATATATTGTATTCTTATAAAAAATATTAATATTAGCTAAATAGTTAAAGAAGTAATCATTTGCAATTTAATACAGTATACTATTTTAATTCATAGCGCTTAAAAATACGGCCGAAATAAGATAAATTACTAAAAATATTATTAGATAATTGCATACATGTACACTGTACAACGTCGCTGATGGAAAAATCCGATGTTAGGGATAGGACATACGCCATGATTTGTCGATACAAAATAAACACAAGTTACATAAATATTTTTTTTATATTGACTAATTAACCCCATAAAAATGCAGTAATTTTATTAAAAAAAAATTCTGAAAATATTTGTGTGCATTTCATTTCACTCCTGCGAAATTAGTAATTTTATTCTTAAATGAATTTTCAGCGATTTTATTAATAATTCCCATCCCTAGCCTACATGTCAGTAAATGTATGTTGCTAACACTCTCTACGCCACGGTCGGAGAGACATGGCCGCTACTTATGTCATAAACGAGTGCAATCAATCGGCAGATATTGTTTTAAAATTTATCCTTTTAAAACACGCCGCATATGGGTCAGTTTTTAAATGACATGAGCGAGGGGTACTTCCCCGGTCGTGGCACGGCACTACTACACTACCTAACTGAAATCATAAGTAATGATTACGTAGGAACTTACCGATAGCTGCACTAGGATAGACGGGCAGTAGGCCCATTTGCGGCCCCTCGCGCACAGCCGTCGCCGTGGTCTTGTGAGGGAGCGGGCAGGTCATATGCTGGTGCGGACGTTTCAGTATGTTGTGCTGAAATATAGCAAAATGAACTTTTAATACCCGTGTATGTCGACTATTCGTTCTCATCTTTCCCTCCATTTTCGGCCATATTTTACGAAACGGCTGGCCGCATTGCAATACGGCAATGTACATCCTGCTGTTTGTCACTCACCATCGCCATATTGTCCTCGGCGGGCTGG
>LUGF01041786.1:140373-157101 GCA_001625245.1 Calycopis cecrops
GTCTCGTTGCACCTCTCGAGGAACTCTGTCATGTTCTGCCTAAAACGGCCATATTTTACGAAACGACTGGCCGCATTGCAATACGGCGATGTATGTTTGTCACTCGCCATCGCCATATGGTCCACGGCTGGCTGGAACGACTAGTTACACCTCTCCAGGTGTTCCATCAGCTGCTTAAAACAGCCTTATTTTACGAAACGGCTGGCCGAATTGCAATACAGCTATGTATATCCGGTTGTTTGTCACTCACCATAGCTATATAGTCCGCGGCATACTGGTGTATCTCCTTGCACCGCTCGCGGTATCAGCTTCTGCTTAAAACGGCCATATTTTACGAAACGGCGGGCCGCATTGCAATACGGCGGCGTACATCCTGATGTTTGTCACTCACCATCGTCATATGGTCCGAAGTGGGCTGGTACGACTCGTTGCATCTCTCGAGGTGTTCCGTCAGCTTCTGTTTGGACACACGCACCCGCGTGCCCTTCTCTCGCTTGCCGTTGTACTTATTTTTGTAGTGGGTCTTCACTAGCTTGCGCTCCATGTCCTCGTTGTGCCTTGAAGATTTGGGTACAAGTTGTTAATTAAACAGAAAAATTCTATTACTAGCTGTTACTAGCGGCTTCGCACGCGTGACCGAAAAACAATATTTGTACATATTTCGAGCTGATTCAGTCCTTAAACTATCTCCATACTAAATTTCAAATTGGTGCGTTAATCCGATTTCATGTGAAAGAAGAACAAACAAACGAACACACTTTCGAAATTATAATATTAGTATGGATAGGGATAGTGTAATAAACATAATTTTGCCCATTTTCTTAGTGTGGCAATTGAGTGGTCAGGGTCATTTGGCGACTACTGAATCACACTGACAATCAGGAGTGCTCTCCTTTACCCCGCTCCCTCAATGGGCCAACAGCCTCACACCACGCGACCATGACCATTACTTCATACCGGCAATATGTTAGCAAACCGCACCCTGCAGTGCCGGTCGAATTCGGCTTCAAAACAGCAAAGGTCTTGTAAAACTATTGCTAGGGCCAGCGAAGCGAGCCACAACCTGTATATTTTTGGTAGGGCTATAAAGTAAAAATTTAAGTTTATGTAGTCAACCGGCACGGCCGGGGAGGTACCTCTCGTTTACGCGACACCGGCGTAAAGTGACCGTACTGTCGCGTTTCGTTTGGTGTATATATAGCAGGTGGCAAATGGAGTAGAGGAAGAAGGGCAACACATCAGTATAACCTCTATTGGTATGTCTATGCACGTCGGTAGTCATTAAAATGGCTCGGACTCCTTTGCTCCCTTACACTAGTGATGCGACTCGAGTCATGTTTTTACTCGAGTCACTCGAGTTAGTTTGACAAACTCGTATTCGAGTGAACTTGCACTCGAGTCACCGAGTGAACTCGGCGCACAGAGTGACTTTTTTACTCGAGGATAACTCGAGTGACTTTTATACTCGAGTATAACTCGAGTGAGGGAACAATCTTACTCAAGTGACTCGAGACGCAAATTCCTACTCGAGTCGCATCATTACCTTACACTATAAAAAAATCTTGCAAGCCCTTGTAAAGCTACCCTTCGCTTGTTCACTCACTTGTTTATCAGCGCTTCAGTGAGCCACACGGTCTGGGTGCTGGCCGACGTCACGACTGGACTCGAGGTCGCCGGGCCATCCACCTTCTCCTTTGCTCTGACGGAATAAAAGTAATAATTTTTAGAACTATATTACATATTAGCATAAGCGACGTTAATAGAAAGGTTCGTATTATTAAAACATTCACGATATAGTTCTATTCAATTCTTGCATGATCTACGTAACTGGTTTCTATCGTGTATATACTATTAAGTAATAGTACATACAATGTTATAATGTAGTCATAATTTATGTACGTAGGTAGTATGGAGGTACTATGTAGAGTCATTCATAACCATCACTCCATCGCTCGCCAGTACTTTCAGTCTTGAAACCCCACCGGTAGAAAGTTCCCCGTACTTCCACCAGGTATGAAATAACAAAGTTTTATTGGACCTTACGATGGACGATAAAAGGTAGTGTTTATACACTACCTTTTTAATTTCGCTGGAGCATAACTGCCCACGTTTTCCCGAAATATTAAAAAGGAGAACCGAACGCGAGAAATTTCAGCCAACAGTGGATCGCATTGCGATATGAACATACAAGGTTGATACAAGCGAGAGGCATTAAATGAAACCACATATTTAGTGTATTATTTTCAGGCTACACAACAAAAATCAGATCAATCGGAGCAATAAATTAGCCACAGGAATTTTTAAAGTTTTTTCTCACTTCATACACGCTTAACGCTTAACGCTTAGCGCATAACGCAGCTGATCGCCGGCTATGACAAGCCGTGAGTCATTCACCCCGTACGAGGTTGCCGTTCGCTGTACGAGACGTTACAAAGCATGTTTATGTTTTTTCGCTGTTTAACATGTTTGAAAAAAGTATTTTCGTATACTTGTCGTAAACTTATTTTTAATAGTTTCAGGTTAACTCTACGCACTTATAGTATATCTGGCTTAATTTAATGCCTCTCGCTTGTATCAACCTTGTATATTGTATATATTACTATTGTATATTAATTTACTTACCCTCTTTCTGGTGTCTGTTCTATGTTCTTCACGATGAATTCTGTGAAATCTGTGCACGCCTTGTAGCTGTCGAAGTACCTGTAGCATAATATAAGCAATGCTCATAACTGTTGACCGATACGCGGATGTCTTAGGGAGTCGGTTCCTGGTGGAAGATTAGTGGTAGCCCCACCGTGCCCATCTACTGGGTAATGGCGTGAAGATTATTGTCATGTGGTTTGTAGCGGGTGCGAGTCCTGCATAACCGTCCTGATAAATCCGGTGGCTGGGTGGTATGTATAATGTATTATCCCCATGATTTTTTCTTTCTTTCTTTCCATGCTAAAAAGAAATATCTTCAGACCATAGTTCAGACTTTAATTTGTGAACATACTAAAAGTGTTACTAAAAGTAATGTGATGCTGCGATCTATACACCAATATCCGCAGACGAAGTCTCGGGTAAAGGCTAGTACTTATTTCTGTATTTTTGATTTTACCCAATTATCCGTAATTAAAAAAGTATTTCTATCTTTCGTTATTACCATCAATATTTTTTTTTAAACAGGTACATTTTAAACAATGAAATAATCTTAAAATATCTTATTAAATAATTTACTAATTTGGACATCACACCAGACATACACATACATTGATAATATTTTCAATTATTTCCATCCAATTTTCTTTTTCAATGAAATTTCAATCCAATCCAGCCAAGCGAAACGTGTCATTTTTGTGCCAGTCATCATAATAAATATCTAACTTTTCAATTAGATTAGACAAATTAGAAATCTTCAAACTATTCGGCACACAAATCATTATATGTATTATTAAATGCTAGCTTGTGGTATAAATTAATAATAATTATAATATAATAATAAACTCATTATTACCTTTGCAGCATTTCGTCGTAATTTAGCCGGTCGTAACTGACACTAGATGCTGTGCTCGATTTGCTGTCACTGCAATGCTGTGATAAGGTGCGGTCAAGTATTATGGAACCAGTGTTCTGAGAAACATCAAAACTCAACTCAACGCAAACAATAATCACACTCACAATAAATTGAATAGGCTTCCCTTAATAAACTCCCGAGTGAGTCAACTGAACTCAAACATAAATTATACCCACAATAAATTAAATAGGCTTCCCTTAACAAATACATCTAAATGAATCAACTGAACGTGAACACTATAAGCATACTTGAACACACATTCAACATGAACACAATAATCATACATACAATAACTTAAATAGACGTCCCTTAATAAGCACACCCGAACGAGTCATCTGGACTTTCAAATGATTCCCAGAATAAACTGAATTGGTTTTCTTAAACTTGAATGAGTCAACTCAACTCAAACGCTGTAATAATACTCAGAATATACAGGACAATCAACTCAAAACACTATAAAATAAATTTGATGACCTCTTTACAAAACATCGGAATATATCAACTTAAAAACACTGTAATCGTACTCTGGATATACACGATAACACTCATCGTCCACTCAACTCAATCAGTTATACCCTGAACACAAAACGCATAATCAATTGAATTGTCCTGTTTTAACAACTTCTCAATAATTCAATTCAGCTTGAATACTTAAATATACACACTCAAATACACACGACATCAAATAGACACACGTGAACTAGGCAAACTAGGTTGCTAACAACACATTTAACTGCAGAACACTTCTATCAATAATATAGTGTGTAATAAAATGTGGTGGATTAGCCATAGATTTAGAATTGTTCTCACTACGTGAAAGTTGTACAAAGCGTGGGAGTGAGACATTCAAATTAACTTCCAATCATCGGAAAAGAAAAGAGACAGTAGATAAAGTACATATGAGACAATTATTTTACGCTAGTAAGCGGCCATAGCGGCCCGATTACATACTAATGACAAAGTCAAATATGTGTTTTTGTAGTAATTCTGACATTTGTCAAATATTTTTTTTGTCTTGCCTCTGTTCTGACATTGTGTATCTTGTACATTCTAAATCTATGGGATTCACAGACAGAATCCAAAGACAGGAACATATTACATGCATGCCATGCAACCTGAATGGACTGAAGATGCAGAGAATGGATCTTTACAATGGATCTGATACATACAATTGTGAAAATGTCCTCCACTACTTTTTAGTCCTGATACGTAAACAGGTGTCATTTTGTTTTAATTCCTCATATTATATAACACTAAATAGTATAATTATGTTATTATTCAGTTTCACTTTCATTATAGGAAGTACCCTTTTGTATGTAGGGGCCTGACTTCCTTACAGTGATCCGCAATTAAATTTACGGATATTTGATTATAAGATTACTCACCTCTTTACTAGTTGTTGGTTCCAACCGCTCTTCAAATATAGTTTTGTCTAGAAAAGAATTCATAAACGTGGCAATCTCTTGACATCTTTTGTTCATCTGCTGTTTGGCCACTTTGGTTGGTTTCGATAATACCTTTAAAACATTTGTATTTTTTGAATTCATCTTTCGCACGTAAATATTTAAAATGTTACGCAGTCAAGTTTTAGACTCATAACATAAACTTGTCACAGTAGAAAAATTAAAGCGGCTCAGTAATCTTGATACGTGAAAACATTTCATATGCTTATATCACTAGTGCAAGGAGGACTTTAATTTTTTTTTCTTTTGAGATGGTTGTCAATATCACCTTGACAATATATGTTACATATGAGTGAACAAAAATGAATGTAGAGTGAAAATAGTAACGGTATCAAGGATCATCATCTCAGCCAAAAGTAAGAAACGCATTAGAGGCAAGCTATAGTTTTCATAAAATACCAAGAAATGTAATGCGAGGTAGAAATTGTAAAGGCAAAGTTTGTGTTACCGTTATGGCATCATAAGAGGTAGTGCCACACTGCATGCTTGCATGCAGTCTAATTGGGCCGGCACGACCGGGGAGGTACCTCTCGCTTACACGAGACTGGCGTAAAGTGACAGCTGTGCTGTCGCATTTCGTGCGGTGTGTAAGTAGCCGGTGGCCCATGGAGGTAGGAGGAGAAAGGAGGGCAGCGCATCTGTATAGCCTCTATGCGGATGTTTGTGGGCGTCGGTAGACATGAAAATGGCTCCGGCTGCTCGTTTGCTATATCATAAAAAAAAAAATCATAGATACATTTTCTCTAACAGGCCATGCTACAAGATAAACAAGAATAATATAAGAAGTTCGTGACTTGACAGACAAATAAATAAAAAGTTTAGGCTTCATAGGACGCAGTTAAAAGTATTAAAAATAAACTTCTGTGTGTTTGGTGTTAAATATCACTTAGCTAGTTGACACTTTAATAGTCACCCGTAAAACGGACTCATAATTGTTTGGACTCATTAATGTACTGTCTTCTTGTAAAGTGCAAGTGTCAGTGACTCAATGAACTTCAAACATACATGATCCTCCTCCATATAGCCAGGCATCATCATTATTTATTTTTCTTCACAATTGTGTTGAAAACTCCAAACGTGTGTTGAACTGACACAGTTTTAATTTATTATCCAAAAGTTTCATCGACAATGACCAACTTTTACATACCTATATCATGCTCTTACATAATGTCAGATATAGCAGGACGATTCTATCTTCTAGGTAGTCAAATGTACTGAAGTGACTTCCAGTATATATAACATACATATTGGAAATACTTACATCGTGTAGCAGTTTTTTGATGCCATTCTTCAACAAGCGCGTTTGCAATTTGTCCTCTTCATTGCCGAATTGAGCATTATTGCCATCAGAACGTGGTTCAAAAACGTTAGGCATCGACGGACCCTGGGATTATTAAATTATATTAAGCAATAATTGATATTCTTTTATTTCTTCAAACATTGCAATATTTCTGGAGCTACAGAAAATATTTCTGTTACAAATTTGAGTGAATGTTACGGCGTAATAGTCTAATAAGCAACGTTATTTGTAAAGTGGCTTCTTTTGGTATGTTTGGAAGAAAATACGTGTACCTAAGTATTTTTAAGCGGCGTAACATAAAAATCGACAGATATGCGATAAAAATTGTATTGTAATTTCTGTCAACTTCTTTCTGATAGATATATGTTACGATGAGTACGTAGTACTTTGAGGTACCTACACTTAAGTCATTCAATATTCAATAATCAATCCATTACAATATACGTGATATATGCTGATGAAAGTCAAAATATATGACCAAAGCAAAACCATGTAACAGCAAAAGAAAGATTACCTCCACAACATAGTGTTTTCCTGTTATATTCTCCAATTTTTTTGTCAGGGGATTGACATACGACACAAATTCAGTTTCCAGTTTTATATAGTCGCCATTCTGTACCAGCATTCTAAAAATAACCAACAATATTAAAATATCAAAGTTCATGATAATATGACGTAACATTATAATGGGATATTTGTTGTCTCGTGTGGGTGGGTCGCGAAACCTCCTAAAAAGGGATAGTCGCAAAGTACTTTGCAGCATTATTGGGCGGAAGAGGTACCTCTTACACGATACCGTCTTAAAAGTGGGCATCGTGTTTCGTGAAGTTTGTGAATACCCGAGGTCAATTGGACGCATATGCAGATGTCAATGAGTGTCATCAAATGGATCTGATTGCTCGTTTGTCCTCCAGTACCGTAAAAAAGTCTATTTGACCTACCCATACCATAGTGGTCCCGTACAACCGGAGATACTGCAATACAATTGACATTGGATTTATCGAGAGATGAGTAAAATGAAGTACTAACCTGTATGGCCTACTGCGGTCGTAGCTCCCCACTTTGACGAGTGTCTGATATACTTCATACAAATAAATAAGGTCACTGGGATGGTAGAAGTCAAATATGTCCTTATCAATCAAATCTTGAGGCAAATAGCCGAGGTACGAAATGGCTTCCCGGTCGACGTTTACGAGATTCCCGTCAGCGTTATGCTTCATCTCAAATGGTGACGACACTGACAACTTTTCGTTGGGTGCTGAAATGGCAGACTCACATTAAGGAAACTACAATGACAATGCCATAATGATGTCCTAAGTTGACGCGAATGTTACTGATTACAATAAAACATCTGGAACGATTACTACCAGAACATTATTAGAACATTACCAATTAATACGATTTCATTGCAAAAACAATAGTCAAATGTGTGACTTATCAGTTTTGCAGAAAGTGGAAAATATTACAAAACAAATAGCACTTACTTTTGAACGCCGATGTAAAAGACATTGCCTGTATGATCAGGTACAAGACATCTTCTTGGGGTATATTTTTGAAGAAGAACTTAAGATGGAACGGCCTAAACAAAGGCATTCTTTCCTTGATCCCAAACCCGGACATTAGTAGTTTGTGTCGGCGTATACGGCAGAACATTGTAGGCGCGTTCTCTATGGTAGCAGCTGTAAACAAAAGTCGAAAGAAGATTCTAGATTTCATAGCTTTCAGAACTAATTTCATTTTTAATTCAATGTTTAAATATTAAAATTGGCCTTTCTCAGAGTTCAGAGGTGGCAAAACTAACTAAAAAAATGTAAAGTGTATTTCGATGAAATGAAATTTGTAATCAGTAAGATAGACTATTATTACTTGGGTGAAATTTAGCATTGACACATAGCTTAAAACAATCAAATCACTACCAGTGATTAATAAAATTTACTCTATATTTGTACCTTGTTTCGAAGAGTATACATACACAAATATCAGTTTGAAACCTAATACTTAGAGTAAAAGAATGAATGAATAAATAAATGAAATATTCTTTATTGTGTACATAACAAAACATCACGGACAATATGTACAAAGAAGCAATCAAATACAATGAACGCACACAAAGGATAAGGAATATTAGATTATAAAGAATCGTATGTTCGTACCAGGGTAGGTCTGTCGCAGCTTCAGTTCGTGTGTCACTTGAGAAACAAACGCGTCTCTGTCCTGTAAAATGGAACACATTATTTATGTTTAAGGGACCGCACTAGTGGGCTTGGCACATGCAGTTTTTGGTATATTACTAGCAGCCTAGACTATTCTAGTACGTTGGTTTAGTGGAAAGAATATTTTGCCATAAAACGTGAGGTCATTTATATACAATTTTCAATGTCTTATATCCCGTATTTTCTAAAGTTAAAGATGAAAAGCATGGTAAGTCGTCAGTCCCGCGCCTTAACCAAGTCCATCCTCTGGCAGGCAGTTCAATTCAATTCAACCAGCTAGTTATCCAAAAAGACTATTCATATTAAGTACGATGTTATATGTAAAATTTATTAATGCGTGGCTGAAACTAATACTTACATTAGGGTGGATGAAGTCTGTGAACGATCTTCCAATCATCATCTCTCGTGGGAACCCCAGGGACGCAGATATAGACAAAGTCGTGTACATGACGATCCCATCCACCAGTGACATGACGCAAAAGAATCCATCCTAAAAATGTTCACTTATTACTGATTTGAAAAAAAAATGTTTTTGAGAATATCATACTATTATGATATTCTCTAAAACATTTTTAACCAGATATAAAATTTATAAACATGACAACATTGTTATCATCTGCCCATTGACATGTATTGGTGTTAACTTCTGAATGTTGATATTATGCTTTAAATAGCTGCGCCCCGCGGTTTTACCCGCGTAAATTTCGATTCCGTGGAAAATAGAAAATCACCTATGGCATCACAGGAATTTTTTTCGGGATAATCAAGTTACCCTCTATGTGTGCCAAATTTCATGAAAATCGGTTCAGCAGTTTTGGCGTGAAGAAGTAACGAATAAACAAACATACAAACTTTCGCATTTATAATATTAGTAGGTTTAATAATGGCAACATTTCACACAATTTAAGTTTTTATGAATTTAAAATACAAAAGTTTTTATTACAATATCTCTATATCTATACAGGGTTAAATGTAATTAACGCAAGACTTCTTGCAGGCAGCATGTCTACATCAATACCAACAACATTTGATCTACGACTTTTGAAAATTAATAGTTTTTAAAATTTTAATATTCCCATACAAAATTAATATATTGCCTCTGAACTATCATTTAGTCTGCGTGCGGCTAAGAAAATAGCGCGGGAAACGCGCGCGGCAAGATAGGAGCTCCCGCGCGTCATTCTTACAAGATACAGAGTAATAAATAACAGAGAGTGCAAACATTTTTTGTTATTATTTTTTTTTGTGCTATTTATATAGATTCGTAAAAAGTCGTAGAACAAATGTTGTTGGTATTGATGTAGACATGCTGCCTGCAAGAAGTCTTGCGTTAATTACATTTAACCCTGTATATAATTAAAACGCTGAAAGGGCAAAATAATTGCACTATTGGAAGGACAGGATGATGTGTATCACATACTTATAATTTATGAGTACCCTTTATTTAAATTACTATCCATGTTTATACTCCATGCTTAGCGTTACTAAGCCTGGCCGTTTTAATAAGAGGGACTAATTTAAAATAAAAAACCTCATTTTAGTTTTTAAGCATAAGAAAAAGACGGTTGGAGTGACGATTTGTGTACATTTATAATCATGACAATAGCTAGAAAATTGATTGTGTAGTACTCACTGTAGTACTGTGTATTATGTAGTACTCGTTTTTCTAGCGCTTATTCAAAATGTAATTTTTTATAAAGGACAAAAAATTATACTAAAGAAATATTTGCGAAATTTCGATGTCGCAAGCTTTGATGCCAAAATCGGTTCGTTAAGCCGAAAATTATGTTATCCTATAAATTCATCACATGTACATACTTATATGGTTCTTTTATTTTATAGAATCGTAGAGTTTGGCGGTAAACTCTAAGATTCTTCCTCCTTTTATTTATAAATCACTTTAGGTGATTTAGATGAGAATAATGTTATCATCTAAGCTTTGACTACCTTGTAGTTATAACCATGCAAAAGAACTACATAATATGTAGTTTTAACATGCAAAAGAACTACATTAGAACTACATATAACTAACATATCAAGTTTTGTAGTCAAATATTGTTGACGCGAGATCAGTCAAAGAACACAATGATTAAATATCATAATTTTATTTACAAATAAAAATTTATTTTTATTTTGAGTTCTCCGAAGGACTTGAAGATTTACTGATACAAATCCATTCGTGATCGTACTACATCATCGTATAGAAAAAAGGTTGTGAAAGGAATAAGAAAAAGGATTAAATAAGGATTGTGTAAATAATATACAGTGAATGTATTCCAATTTATATAATGTGCCTAATAAAAACAAAATAACTCACTGTCACTAATAATTATTATAAAAAAGATACGTATTTTTAAATACTTACAGAACATTGCGATATAGGATAGTCTATGGTGCATATAACAGATGAGCGCGAATCACATAATTTACTCTGGACATAATTCTTTGCCTTGACAGGGAATACCAACTCCTACAAAATAATTTGTATGTGTAGTATTAAAATAAGTACTGTGTGTTGACGCAAAAGAATCGTTCTATTTTACTTTTACTTTGTAGTATTGTTTTTTCTTCACATTCACTTAAAACATCTTATTATCCTAAATATCTACAGAGAAGATGATTGTGACATTGCTCTTCATACAACCTTACCAATACACGCACAAAACATGACCGCATCACTAGGCAAAGCCTGTATCGCGAGTAGCAAAAGCACACAGAGCACATCACTAACATTCTAAGTATTTTTAACACTACACAAATTGGCCGTTCGCTCCAATCTTAACCATTCACCCACAATACTCTCCACAATACAGAAAATAAGTAGTGATAACATCTATACAACATCGAGCACTTTAAGTGTTGAAAAGAAATATCCTAATCGAATGATTTAATCATTATTATAATGATGTCATTATTATATGTCATTATTATTATGATAATAATCATTATTATATGAAAAGAACGCCAAAGAATAAATAGCCAAACTGGATGTGTCATTCGAATGTATTGCTGACTCTACATGTATGCATAGTGCATGTATAGAGTATTGTTCCTGACTGTTATAACAATTATCAATGTATGTGGTAATGGATTGTAGGATAAGAAACCTACGTTTTATAAGAGATTTTAAATGTTTCATTTTAAATAAAATGAGAGAACAACTCCTAATCCTGGGGCGAGGATTTTAAAAATCATCATTGTATATTACTTACTATTGTTATACAGTTAAAACTTCATAAAATTTATCTTAGTAATTACTATGCTTTTTTATTATTAGCTTCAAAATACAAGTGTGTGTAGATTTTCTAAACACAATTGCAATTATATGCAGCACTACAAATGCTCGTTGTAAAATTAATTTTGCTCCCATTTCTCCCTATTTGCCAATATTAAAAATAAAAGCTTATTGAATCTCTAAATAATATGATTTTTAAGGTTATTATGTAGTAAAATAATTTGTAACTAATCAATATTTTATTTTAGTCTATTTTTAAAAATATTCATTTTTATTCATAAGTCACGTGACACGAAACGACGTTAAATTGACGATGACGTAGTGCACGTGCTTGCGCCAACAAATCATAGAGGCTGATTACGAAATCTACTGATAGTACTAGTTAATTACTTTAAATGTAACTTATTTTTTTCTGTATTCCGTAATATGTACAATAAAGTAGATTTTATTCATTCATAGTATTAGCCACATGTCAAATTACTAGCTCAACTTATGGATTTGTCAACTGACAACAGCAACAACGAAAGTTCTAAATAGTACTGGCAGTAATATTCGGAACGCTACAAAACTAATACGTCCCAAGACATCATTTTGCTTAAAGAAGCGTTTTCGCGGATGTTATAAATTTTAAATCTTTAATTTGAAAATTTGAGATAAATACTTATCAGAATTAAAAACAAAAAATTGTATAAGTTCCTTCACTGACAAGCATTCTGGAGTGGTTTTTGAAAACTTGGTAATAGACCATTGGCTTTCTAAAAATCTTTATAAATATTGACTAAAAAGTGCCCTCGGCATTTGTAGGCTACCATTTTTAAGATTGTAAAATGTCATTATTAAGGTAAGAAACAGTCTAGGACCTAAAACTGTATTATTAAATAAGTAATGTACCCTCCAAAATCCTCATTAATTATGCAGATTCTAACATCAATATTATATATTCGACAGTTTCTTCAAATGATTAACCATCAAGAAAATTTTGCCTGATAAGTTAGGACTTCGAAGTTGTTTGTTAATTTGATACGTTAATTAGAATGGAAAAGGTACGTTATATTTATACACGTATTACGAACTTTACTAAACCTGCCATGCAGTGAGTAGTGAATAGTGATGCAGTTTCTGTTTCGCTTTGTTAGAATTTTTATGTAGAACAAATGGTAGCGGTTTGCGTTAGCAAATACAAGGTTGATAAAATCGAGAGGCATTAATAACAACCACATATTTAGTGTATAATTTCCAGGCTACACAAGTATAAACAGATCAATCGGAGCAATAGTTTAGCCACAGGAATTTTTAAAGCTTTTTCTCACTACGTACACGCTGTATCGCAGCTGATCGCCGACTATGGCCGGCCGGGGTCATTCACCCTGTGCTCACTGTAGCCGCCCGGTACATAGAGTGATATCATTTTTTCGCTATTTAACTTGTTTGAAAAAGTATTTTCGTATATCTCTCTCTCTCTCTCTCTCTCTCTCTCGCTCTTATCAACCCTGTATGTATTTTTTACTATATTATGCACCCATCGTATGGTCCGTAAAGATGACGATTATCACACTACTATGTTGGATTTCACACCTAAGCACAACGATTATACGGGATCATATTACGGATCTGATGCAAGAAATTCAGTAAATACTTACGTTATTCAGCCTAGCTTTATTTTCTGATGTCGAAACATCCATGATTTCTGTTTCTTTCCCCACGTCTCCGACCGAGGCCGGTGGAGGTGTAAGGTAAGCTGCAGAAAAACATTATAAACGGAGGATAAACTTGAACCTATAGCACGGTGTAATCTTATGCAAGCTCTGAAAAAAATCATCTATCTCCGCATAAACAAAGCAAATTGTTTTCTATGTCCTAGTTTTAAACATACCTGAAATCTTCGCTAATTTGATTTACATATACTTTTAAAATAAAGAATTAAAACACGAACTTTAAAATAGTAGAAGCGATGTTCCGGGGCCCCTCTGTAATAATAGCAATTCTTTTAAATTCTTTTTTCACCTTATTTCTATGGTATATTAACTATAGGTGTTATTACTATCAATTTTTAGCTAAGGTACTTCAAGCCCCTTGTATAAAAAATCAGGATATCTTTAAAAATAATATATAGAGCAATTTACAAAGAGAATGTTCATGAATACGGAAGGAAACGCGGTGCATAAATACTATAAGTCCATAATAGTAGATATCATTTGTAACAAACCAAATAGTTCTTCTGGAGGTAATTTTCTTTTCTTCTGGATGTTTTATCTCGTTTGCAGTGCTTTAAACTCTTACTTTAAAAGTATGTTACTTTTAAAGTTCATGGTGTTCACACAATTCCAACATAACGTGCAAAATAGCTAAATGTCTATAATAAATATAAGTTTATGATAAATATAAAAACACAACTGGCACCTTTGCAGGACAGAAGCTTGGAAAACACAAAATATCAAAGTAATACGCAAAAAGACAAGGACTTTAATATCTATTTTGAAAACAAGATATAATATTTCATCAAAAAATGATGTACGAAGCGGGCATCAATGACATCTCTATCAATATAAATCAAATTTAATATTGCGTGGAAAGAATAAAGAAAAAGTAAACGTGGATCAATTGATACCTGTACGCAAAATAGTGGTCGATAGAATAAAATGATCATCCAAGAATACATTCGATGCGAAGGTCAATAAAAGTTACCAAAGGAAAAACATACATGATTCATACTGTTCATTTACATGTATAAAAATAATTTAGATTAAAGAGTTGGCAATAGAACCGAATAAATTTAATTATCCATTGGATAAACAGAAAAAAAATCTACTATAGGTTCTAGATAAACATAAATATTAGAGATTAATATACTTTGTCCTTGTCTCTTCTGTCCATTATGAAGTTATAAATTTTGAAGGTTTCTTTTTAGAGGACATAAATTTATTTTTCAAATGTCACGGGGATTTTAATTTATAGTAGAATTTAAGTTTGTGAAGTCAAAACACTCATGCGGCAGATATCTTGAAGTAAGAGTGCAGAAGTTCAATGATATGACAGTCGAAACTATTTCTCACGACAGCGAGCAAAGAATGGTCGATTATCTTGTTATGTAGCTATACATTTATATGCTATTACAAAATGGAAATAAAGAAAATGTTAAAGTGCTCGAAAATATTGTTTGATGTTATACTATTCGACTAAGAGGTATACAAGCAAGATTGTAGAGTTTAATTTACAAACATTTTTACAATTATTCTGTAATTCAAAAGGATTCAAAATGAGATTAGTAGTGCCTATTGAGGCGTAGGCTTATGAAGTGCTCGTTACGGACAAGGTATAGCCAATCAAATATTCCAATTATATCGTTACAGGAAAAATAAAATCAGTTAAGGACAATCATTCACCAGATAAAATCGCAAGATCATTGACTATCCTGCGATGAAATAATTTACATTTCGCTTTGCTAATGGATGCATTATAAAAATACAAATCATTTAATCCTATAATTGGACAACAGGGCCCATACAACCTGCTCGATTCAGATTACCAGATAAGTGAACCGTAAATGGATTTTGCAACCCTTTTTAAAGATTGCGCCCGCGGGATAAGCATTTTGACCTCAAAAATGTATTTAACCTTACCCTAGGAGTAAGATCAAAATAAGGTTGACATCGCAAACAAATTACCATCTTCTAAAAAGTCTAGGCACAAAAAAGAATAAACTCAATGGACTGTCTAGGAATGTAAAAATATAAATAAAACTTACACAAAAGTGCTTGGACTCACCATTATTGATTCCATCGATGCTATCTTCAATCGCAGATGGAGATGATGTTTTTATTTCTATCGTCTGTGCCTCATGGTTATAAAAAACTTCAGTAGTTTTTATATTAATCTCTACAGTTTTCGCCTCATCATTTACTCTCTTTTCTTGACTTTGTAATTTTGAATTGTCTTTACTGGAAATGTAAATTTTTCATAAAGACGTTAAAACTTTTATAATTTGAACTTGGAAATTCTGTCGTTCTTGGAATTCTGTCTTAGTGTCCAAATTCTTGATTTATTTTAATAAAGTTAAGGGAACATCAATATTTCAATAGTTTCTACTAATATAGGTAAGCAAGAACTACAACATACCTGAAAACGTCTGTTTCAACTGTTTTGCCTCTATATCCACTACTGCCGCTAGAGTTGCTCTCAGATTTAGATTTTGAACTGAAACAAAAGATTTCAAATGGATATTATGTTATTTTTATTATGCACTCAGAAAAACAGACGCTGGAGTAAGGTTCTACAGTAGAAGCCAAGCTTGGTAAGACGTAGGGTTGAAACGAACAGATACGACGATGGTTGAAAGTGTTTGTGACGAAGAGACAAGCATCTGACAAAAGGATTAGAAACATCGGACAACGAATTGATTCAACGACATAGTTTTCTTGAGTTGAAGTCTTCTAATCACTTCTCTGCGTTCGCTTCCGTCATGTGGATATTGGCTCCAGGAGGAGTCATGGAGCATTCTACGTCTAATATTATATGGGTTTAAGACACAGCATCTATACCGACACACACTATAGCTCATACCAGATACCAGAGGTAACACTACTATTATTTCAAAACCAGAAATCGTGTAGGCTTTACACTTCTGTAAGTAAATTTCAAAGACGGGCGAGACAAAGCGTTGTTTTGTAAAGGTTGTTGCGAAATAGAATTTATTAAGGTATGGAAGCCATGGAAATAAGATGCTGTCTTTTAAGGCTGTCTCGGTTGAAAAAAATAAATGGAAGTTAAATTGAGACCACAAGTTTCAATTGAGATCGACTTGCCGGTTCTTCTCAGGTCTGGTCTTAAACTAGTAGCAGAGTATTACCAGGCGTACATCACTCGCTCGAGGTCACGCGTTTTATACCTACGGCTCGGGCTATCTTCGAAGATATCTGCGACACAGGGCCGTCGCATGCTCGCGCGTTCACATATTGTGCACT
>LUGF01041786.1:185632-199953 GCA_001625245.1 Calycopis cecrops
AATATAACATAATGTCAAATTGAGTTTTTTGTTGTCTGACCTATAACAGTAGTCATTATAAGTCAAGTATTGGAAACATAAGTAGAATGTTACAACATTAGTGTAGATAAAAGATTTTATACAATTTCCACTATTTATTGAGTCAATACTAATACATATCTCTTACAATACTAATTATATTACAGGCTATAGAAACGAATGATTTAGCCGATACAAACGCAGTGGTGTAATAATAAAAGTGATTTGTATAATTCTATACTCTTTAGTAAAAATTGCCCAAAACAGAATTGATTCACCGATACTATTAACTAAAATATATTTAAAAGTCTCTTCTAGATCCGTAAGAAATACAAACCGTTTAAATATACCCCCAAGTAGTAATAATTATAAAAAGTAATTCTTTTCAAAAAATCCTTTTTTTTTATTAATTAATTCCCACAAAGGTTAACAATGAACCGAATTAGTCACAATTATGATCAGATATTTTTGTCACTGTGATTTTAAAATAGAATCTACTAACAACACTGATTTAACATTCATCTGCTTTATATTTGGACACAAACATTGATATATTATGTAACAGACATTATATTTTACTTTCTATTAAACTTTATATTGTTAATAAAGGTATTAAAAAAAATAAAAATTTGCTAAAGCGTAACAAAATGAGGAGCAGATAAGCTGTATATTGAAATTCGCATTTTGGAAACATCTTGTCCTTGTGTATTTGTAGTAGAAAGTTTTATAGAAAATACCTCTTACTGTACCGCCCTGTCATGACGGCCCAATTAGGCTGCTGAGCAAGAATAGTACTACGTTCAACTAAACCGAATAATAATAACACGTAAAACTCCAGGTATTTCTTCAAAACGGTAAAAAAAAATGAGCCTGAGCAAAGGCCCTATCTACAAGGAGGACAATTTAAATAAATAAAAAAAAATAAATCCGTAAACTTTAAAGCCTAAAAATGACTTTTATATGCATTTATTTCTATACTTAAAGTTATATTTTGTTCATCTCTATAAATTTTATTAATAGGGAGGAATATAATTATCGATAAAAAAACCTTTGGATCCTTATTATCTTTCTAGTATACTACATAGATGGCCATCTCGTTGGCTTCCGGCTACATGCATGCATGCAGCCGATCTTTTATTAAATAATTACTATTAATTTTGGCTCTCTTTAATATTATGTGGTATAGATATTACAAACAACACTATTTTAAATGTACTTACTTCCAACGTAGTAACTTCAGGTGGCAACCTGTAACAAATTAGTACAAGTGATTACTCAACAGATGGAGCTTTATCAATGTAACAATTTTCTCTCGACAATAGATAATTCAATGCCACCGCTTTCGATTATCTCGAAAGCAATTTTGAATACAAACAATGATGTTTGAAATGTGGGTGGACTTGAGTGGTATTGTCTTATAGTATTTATATTTGCATAGGCGTTTCATAACCAACTCGTTTATTACTGCGTAATGTTTAACAGGTGGCAGACTTGTTCCATGGGTTGGGCAGAGTGTAGATATGAATCTTGGAGAAAAAAGAAAATTAAAAAAGGAATGCCCCGGGTGAGGATCGAACTCACGACCTTAAGATTATGAGACTTACGCGCTGCCTACTGCGCTACCGAGGCTGATGATGAAGGTTCAAAAATTATGTAATAGATTCAAATTAGCACATTATTTTGATAATCATTAGATAAGGTCTTTTCAGAAATAAATAAAATCGGAGCGTAACTACATAACAATTTATAAAAGTTCCTTTTGTATGAAATGAACTACAAAAATTAATACAAATTTGTAATTAATGTTTTTTTTAGTCGAAACTATACGTATGTGTGACGCCTCACATCCGCGCACGGCCAAACGACGCCACTTATATGGCGGGCAGCTGATGTAATGATATTATATCGATGACCATTATTTTATTGCAAGGAAAACATGCAGTCGGTCGCCATCACACATCAGGACATCATCACAAGAAGAAATCCTAAATTTATAAAACATATTGAATATATTTCCATTGGCTAGTACCCGTAACGTTAGGAACCTCCCCGTGGTGCACCCTGGGCAACGATGGCTGGTTGATTCTTCTTTTCTTCCTTTGCGAGAAATGGAGGGTCAATTAGCCAACGGCCAATAATCCGACCCCTAATCCGTGCTTTGGAGCCCGGCCGTGGATGAATGGCTGGAGGGGATCCAGTCGCAAGGGCGCCACTGTCCGTCTACCATCGAGCGGAGTGTTGTGACGGGTCCAACTTCAACCCTAATGAACTGTTTAAACAATGGACAACAAAAGCAGCAAGGAATATAGTCCTCGGGTGGGTCCCCGAAAGGGGGAATAACACCCCCCTCAGTGGGAGGCTGCTCCACGTACTACGGGGGGGGGGGGGGNCCAACTAAAAAATCTGCTGTAATACTACCTTTTAACCGCGGCTTCGCTCGCTCTGAAATTATTATTTTTCATTAAAAAGTCCTACGTCTTTTTAACATTTCTAAAAATACGTGTAGATACAAAGGTTCATAACAATCGGCGGAGGATTTTTTTCCTGAAAGCGTAACAAACAAACCGACATCCACATTTATAATATTGTTGAGTTCGCAGCTGAGCCGTCCCGACGTCCAGTAACTCCACAGTTGTCTGGCCCCGGGCCCGCTGGTGACCCGGGAGTTGTGAACTTGTGAAACGCCGGAGCTGTTCTGCTCTGTGAGAGTATCTAAATAAATATAGTACAGATGTACTACTATCTTAAATAAAAACTTATTTTTTCTTTTATTTAGGTATAGTTAATAATGTAATAACATGTAGGTTGTATTGCATTAATTATATTAGACATACACCAAAGCAGATTACAAGAATGACACAAATTATGTAAATGCTCTGTGTGACGCGCACGGCGCAACACGGCAACAGTAATTAGCCACCAACTAGGTGATCGTTACACAAGCCGGTGAGAAGCGGGCGGCGCCGGGCGCGCGGGGAAGCGGAACCCATCTGCGTATGTCAGACTGACCCCGATATAACCCTACTCCAGTCCACAATGGAATTGTGCATTCAGGTACGCTCTGGTTGTTCATGTGACATAAAGACCCCGTCTCTATAGATTAATAGGAATACTAAAATAAATATTTCTATTCAATTCCGTGATAAAATTGACACACAAAGGAATATTTAATTACCACGTGTTTCGAATAATGAGAATACAGATGCACTCGAACATTTAAAAAATTTAGAGGACTATAATACAGAAGATTATGACTCTGATGATTCTGTTCGTGATAAAAATTATAGCCCAACTCAAAGCGAGTTGTCATGTTTATCTGATGATGCCATACAACCTCTAGATGGTCCATCGACCTCTAAAAAGTCTAGAAAATTATTAATTAAACACAAAAATGATTCTCAGAAAGAGTTATCAAAAAAAATTAATGTACAACTTGCAAAAAATAATAAAAAAAAAGAGAATATATTACTAAATAAACGCAGATACAGTTTAGATACATCTTATACTCTTCAAGACGTTCATTTTCATAGCCAAAACTTAAGCTCCAATAGAAGAAAGAGCTGGGATTTCGTTGGGATTCATTGATTTTGAGGAGTCCGTTAGTACAATAAACAATGGAAAAGTAGATGTAAAATCGATGGATCCTCAAAACTTTTTAAATATTAAGAACTATGTGTCAGAGCGACGCATTCGAAGCCCCGAGCTTATCTAAAGAATATGTCACAGGTGTGTTTCCAACGAGGAAGTTATGATCTCATGTACAAAAATGATTTCAACGATGAATATATTAAATTACGGTTTATGAATGATAAATATTAAAAAAACCCAAATATTATGACGCTCGATTTCCGCTCAACACCTAAGGGTGTAGAACAAGATAGAAAAATGGGTATTATTAATAAATTATCAAGATTAATACCTGCGCATAAATTGATATTTTGGGAAAATTTACCAACGATTACCAGTTTTAGGGTTCCGTACCTTAAAGGTAAAACGGAACCCTACTACTATGCCTCCGTTGTCTGTCTGTCTGTGTGTCTGTCACCTGCAGGCTGTATATAAACTCTTATAGCTAGAAATCTCAAAACTTCACAAATTATGTGTTTCCGTTGCAGCTATAATAACATATACCTACTGAAATATTTGGTTTTAAAGTACAATCATTTGTTAGAGGTTAGTGCCCCCAAACGGTTAAATATGGACACGTAAAAAAAATTACTATACTATAGAGTATAGGAGCTGAATAGGTAGTAGACACTGAAAAGTTCTAGACCACCAACTTAGACAGTGTACTCGGAAAAGCAAAATTTCATATATTTTTTTAGTGCATATTTGCATATCCGATGTCTAGTAATGATGATACGCAATCCTTCGTGCACGAGTTCGACTCGCACTTGACCCATTTTTATATATAATTTAATACATTTTTTCTGGAACAGTTAGACGTGGAGAGTTCAAATGCCAGTGATGGCCACATTGGACGCTTGCATGCAGCCGAATTGGGCCGGCGCGGCACGACCAGAGAGGTTATTGCTTTTACTGTTTGTATGTGCGCAAAAAAGAGTCATCAAGAATCATTTTCATTTCATTTCATTTTCATTTAATTTTTTCTCTTCAGCTTTATATTATTAGTAAGTGTAGAAGATAACTTGAATAGAATTAAAATCGAAGTACTGGTTGTCAGAACTGGTCGTATCTAGTTGGCCCATTGCTCGAATGTTTGAAACCATTTTTTATTATTTCCATAAAAATTCGACCGGTTCGTAGCTTTGTAGCGGCCATTTTTATTTGGTTAGGTGCGTTCTCGGTGCGCGCGTACCGAGCGCACAAATGTAACACTTGACTCGAGTGGCATTTTCTTTTAACTGATACGGTACGAGTACCAGTGTGATTACACGGAACAAACGCACTTGTTCTAGTATATAAATAGATACTGTAGTGTGTGGTACGATTCGTACGAACGGCTCTGTAATGGAGTGGTTTGAGGTTCGATTCTGACCACTGCAAAATTTATAGAAAGTAAATGCAAAGCGGGAGATAACAGAGCCATCCTCAAGGCTAGAGTAAGCTAGTACGTAGTACATTCAACTCAATGACTAAAAACACAATTTTAATAAATAAATAAATACATGTAGAAAATTCAAGGCGAACTCAAATCAACTGTAAATTAAATTAATTGTAGCTTTGAAAATATTATTTTGATTGATGTTTTGCATGACGTGGTTTGAAGTGGGAATGTAGAGAACAAATCGTAGTTATTTATGATAAAAATTGTGTTTCAAACAAGTCTAATGCGATAGTTACGTTGATTGTAGGTCTTATGCTATTTGATGTTTTCGCTTCTTCTCTATCCTACTAATATTATAAATGCGAAAGTTTGTATGTTTGTTACCCTTTCACACAAAAACTACTGAACGGATTTTCATGAAACTTTACAGTAATATAGCTTTCATATCAAAATAACATAATAAGTTAAAATTTATAGGGATTTTTGAAGTACGAAATCCACGCGGGCGAAGCCGCGGGCGGAAGCTAGTACTGTATAAATTCAGGTCCGAAATTGAATCTGAGAGGTATATAATATATTATAATATACTAAAAGCTAGTTTATAATAGATACAAATATTAAAGCAGCTATCCGAATTCCTATCTGCCCGTGAGCACGCTATGTTTTATCATATCAACTTTATGAATAGAAAATATGCGAAGTTGCGACTTTGACCGATACCACGTTTAGCGCCATCTATTATGATACGTGAGTACCTATTTTATTACATAGTGTGCACCTAGTATTTAATGTACAGAAGGCGCTGATATGCGAATTATTTTTGAAATGAAAACTTCCATAAAGACTTTTTTAAATTTTTTTATGTGCTTTATTATACGAGAAGATGGTAAATAAATAAATAAATAAAAATAAATAAATAAGCCTTTATTAATTTCTCAAATTTGACATGCAACTTTACATTTCATCATATTCAATATTTACATGCTAATTAACAATTGATGATAGTATTTAATTATTGGATATTATTTCAATATATTTATATAGATTTAATTAACTGTAATTTCATTAAATAAATTGTGCTATTATTGAGAACCCCTCTTACGGGTGAAGGCCTCCTCCAGTTTTAACCATTTTTTCTTGTCTTTGGCTTCTACTTGCCATTTGTCTCCTGCAATTTCTGTATGCTTGCATGCAGCCGAATTGGGCCGGCACGACGGGGAGGTACCTCTCGCTTACACGAGACCGGCGTGAAGTGACAGCTGTGCTGTCGCGTTTCGTGCGGTGTGTAAGTACCCGGTGGCCCATGGAGGTGGGAGGAGAAAGGGGGGCAGCGCATCTGTATAGTCTTTATGCAGATGTCTATGGGCGTCGGTAGTCATCAAAATGGCTACAACTGCTCGTTTGCCCCTCTATACCATAAAAAAAAAAAACCTTATTCACAAAAATATGGCTCAATCTCTCCTTCATAGCTAACACCCCATCACTGAAGTCGGATAATGCCCACGTTGCACTCTGTCGACTAATTCTCGATTTAGCGAATGCTCGATACGCAACACTCGCAATAGCTTAGGGACTAAATCGCGGTGTTTGGTATTTTTAAGTGTCCGCTGGGGAGCGTCTGGTCGCGTTATTCAGCTTCTAAAACGCGACTAAATCGCCTATCGCCGTTGCTAATGCAGCGGAATTGGGCCATATGCGGTGGTTTTGTGCGGATGTTTATGATGCGTTCGACTGCTCGTTTGCCGCACTGTGCTATTACATATATATTGCACATGCCTTTTGGTAAAATAATGTCTCCGAACGTTATCTAAATAAACAAAAGCACTGAAAATGCGCACGAAGCCAATTGCTAATATTATATTTCTTTTACTGTAGTAGTTAGTATCCATAACCAAGCTCGTACAATCTAGGTCAATCTTTTGTAGCGGTCCGCAAATTTTAATATTGCTCATCTCTATAGTAATCCTAATAATGTCTTGTTCCTAAATTCGCAAAAGCAATTTGAAATGAAAATACGTTGAGATTTTATTTTGATATTTTATGGATCCACATAAAAAACGTAACGAGTATAGCTTTACATTTTCACCGACATAAATGAAGAGACCATCAATCACATATTAATACTTTTAAATTAAATCATCAATCACATACATAAAAATTCCGATAGATGTAAATATTATACTCTCAATAATAGAACAGAATGCAGCGCTACAGAAATCATACGTGAAGCTGTTAGTCTCTCGGTAGCTAGAGCCCAAAAAGGATTGACTATAAATAGAAGAGAAATTCGCTTTGTAAAAGCAGGCTCATCTGTACATTCAAAGAGTAATAAGCCCTTCTCAATCCTAGGTCCTGCACCTGATTGGATCATCTTGATGGACACGTATGAAAAGCTACGATTTACGAACAGCGGCGGCGTGGACCGAGACTGGCCGAGTAGCCAGAACCCAGAAGCACCACTAAATACACTAACCTACAGCTATAATAATATTATCCTCTTTGCTATTACTTTATTATTTATTACTATTTGTACTACCTAGGTGATTATTTTAACGGTGTGGCAAGCCGCTTAATATTATGTGTTCCTGCTAATTTATCCCGGTATTAAGTGATAGCAATGAGATAAATTTCCGTCAATAGCTCGCTCCGGTAAAATTTTGTGGGGACAAACGAGAAATCCGATTACGTAATGGCAAGTAAAGTTAGATGATAAGAGAAAGCCAATTTTGTTCTAAATTTTATTAGACAAACGATCAGTTAGAATTCAGTGTCTACCACCCATAAACATCCGAAAATTAGGTTGAAGTAACTGTGGATAATAAAAATGTTTGCGCACTCAAGTCTTCGAAACTGCTGAGTGAGAGTGGCTGGGAACTTTTTTCAATATAATATTTCTAGCAAAGAATCCCAGGATAAATATCGGCAGTAATTTATTTCGTTTTGTGGTTTCGTAGAAAAACGCACGCATACGAGCAAACTTCACCGCGGGCGGAGAGGCAGTAACACTAGTTTTGATCTGTTCCCGCAATGCATCTAACGACACTAGCACCAAATAGCTGCCGTAATTAGTGTCGCCAAAACCTAACTATCCCATATTTGGCAACTATCTCATAATGGGCATCTTTACCCTATCAATCCATCTTCCTTCGCAATGCAGCAATGGCACTACCGTGCCGCGTGTTATGATTCAGACCATCTAGGTGCTACGGTTATTCAAAGTTTGGACCAAAAATTCGAGTAACTATAATATTCCGTAAGTATTTATTTGATACGTTTTTATAGTACAAGGGAGATTACTCCCTTTAACTCTGTGTGGTGTGTATATTGTGTTCCTGAGTTTATTGTGAGTTTAGTCTTTATTGACTAAAGTTTTTCCAATAAAATAATGACATAGGAATCATCTCCCGGGACTACTATGGGATCATGCATTCATCCAGGTTTTCCTTTATTCGAGTGCCAAACTCATTTAAATAATATTAGCAGTCGTAATTGCAAATTGGTCCATTTCTATGGTTACCTGGATGGCAAAAAATACAATTGGATCCGGTAGGTGGCGCTGCTGTCGGAATGTCAACTTCTAAACGGCTGAATCGATTGGGTTGAAATTTTATATGGGTATTTCAATGGTTACCTGCATAGACAAATTATGTTACAAAAAATAACCTTCTAAGTCCGTTTCAATCTGGCTTCAGATCTGGCCATAGCACTTCTACTGCATTGATAAAAATAACTGATGATATTCGCCTAGGAATGGATAACAAGCAGCTAACCGTACTTACACTATTAGATTTTAGTAATGCTTTTAATGTCATTGATCATGAAATACTTCTTAACATTCTACTAATGCGTTCCGGTGCGAAGGCTTTCGATAAATCGCAGATATCGAGTTCCGCCGATATTACATTCCGTATTAATGGAATTTTTACTGAAATGTAGCTACAGTGTGTCTTACAAAATAATAATATTACGATTAAACTACGTCTAGCTTCAGCCCACAGCTTCGCTCGCGTAGATTTCGGACTTCCTTTCAAGTCTTTTAATCCTTCTTCTGGTAAGACGGTGAATTCGTTGTATCCAAGATCCAAAGATGCTAGAGTATTTGACATAGAACTGAAAAAAAACATATTGCCATTATCAATTTTCTACCTAAACTAGCATAGTTTCGTCACATCGCGACACGCATCTATATGGTCTCTATGGGCGTTGGGGCGTCTATTTATAAGACTTTGAAATATTTTTCAAACTATGTGAGCCATGAAGTATATCGAATCTTATTTTAGTTAAATTGTATTCTTTGGGAGATAGAGATGGTGACGATGGAAATTTGAATTTTAAAACGAAGTCCTGTAATAACATTTGCTGTAAATATTAATGCGTATTCCAGTAAATACGTAGCACACCATGACTGTGCTACATAAAGGTGTAAACACATTTTTAAGATTCGTAGCATGATGTTAAAAAAACTGTAGCACAGTAGCCTTTTTTGGCTAAGAAGAATTTTAAAATTTCGCTACTAAGGATTGAAATTTTATTAAAAAGAATATAATTTTGTATAGGTTTTCCATGGTATACACCAATTGCCAGCTGAATTTGTAATAAAAACACACGCACACAAAGAGATCTCATTACTTAGGCCGGATTCTCGGATCCGCAAACATGAAAACTTTCCTAGTCATCCTCGGTCTGGCTTTAGCCGTAGCAGCTGTACGGAAAACTAATAAGTACCTCTCCGATCGGAAACTGAGGAAAATTATTCTGTCTGGGAGTCAAGTTTTACTCAGTAGAGTAATTACATTTAGGAAAATAAGTTCTACTTTTTACTATCGGAAGTAAATCAAACATTCGCATTTCATCGAACTTCGATGTCATATAATGGAAAATAAATTCTATGAACTAAATATTTATTTGATACCATATTCTTGTTCGCTCCTTATCCCATAAAATTTTACCAATCTTATATTAATTTTATCTCAATGCACCTCAATATACTTACTTTTATTACAATTTTACATATTCAATGTGTAAAAAAAAATACGTATTGTATTTTTTTACATAGCACGCTTACGGTTTCGACACAGCATACCTGCGAGATTTAGAAACATTATGTAAGAATCTGAAACGTACGCACACTGAAAAACATTATATGAGGATCCCACACATACTGAATTCAATTTAATTATACATATATAATAATTGAAAATAGAGAACTAGTTCCTACAGTAAAAATACCGTAACGATAAGTTTTATGTAGTAGCAATTTTTTCAAAAAATATGCATTATTTTGCATAAAATAGACTTGTATAATATGGTTTATTATAATATTATCTAATAGGATGACAACAATTCGTAGCATATTTTTAATAGTGTAGAAGATAAAGTCATATTATCTTTGCTAGTCGTGTTCAAAATTCGTTAAGGAATTTTACCATTTCACGGAGATACTGTTTATATTGTGCTCTATTATTTCATATAGCCTAGTGCTCTGTTCTTTATTATACCTGTTTATATTTTGTTAGTAAGTTAGTATTTATACATTATTATTTGAATCCATTGCTTAATGAGGGTTTTGGTCACATTTTCGTTCTGATCCCACAAGTTGTAACATCATGTCAAATTGCTTAAATTTTTTGTTGTCTGAGCTATAACAGTAGTTATTATAAGTCAAGTATTGAAAACATAAGTAGAATGTTACAACATTAGTGTAGATAAATTTATTAATATAATATTTATATCAATTTACACAGTCTTCGATTATTCCTTAGTAGCTTTACTTTTAATTGTTCAAAAAGTCACTTGGAAAAATTAAATTTGAAAAGCGAATTACTTAAAAGTTAAAATGTGAAATCTTTATTTTCAATTCTTACCAGCTACAGGCGATAATGCCCCATTGTGTGTGCTGCTGCCTAGAGGGGGCGGTAAAGGGACTAGAAAACAACTTAGCTGCTACATAGGTAAAAAAAACAGGGGGTTCGCGCACCGGGTGCAGGCGCGCCGGCCGGCTCCAGGCGTCGCGCGTCCCATCATCGCCCGCTTCAGGCAGCGCAGCACAAAGGACACCGTGGTCGCAGCCGCCAGGAAGCACCGCAACATCACACGACATTAAACTGTCAGTGTCACAGTTAAAAAATACGTACGTCGGTTATTTGTGATTCAAAATCCACTACAGCCGTTCGAACATTACATTTTTACGCAGGCATCTTGTTTCATCTATGGATCAAGATTCCTTGGGTATACTTACGAGATGGAAATCCGTGCCACAAATAAGTATTTTTATAATTTATTATAATGTTACACATAGTACCGCTGAAAATATCGTCGCGTGTAAGTGGATTATAATAGTGCAGAGTGAACAGAGCGGTCATTTTATTCAACATTCAATATTTCGCTATAACTCCCGTAAATTTTTCGCACTATAAATTCATTGCGACTACAACTATCAGAACAATGAGCTTAAATTTGAAACTTTCCTAGTCCTATACAATCTACAGAATTGTGTCTTGAACTTGAAATAGAGGCTTTACAAACTGTAGCTAAGATACGTTACGAAAGGGGTTTCTGATAAGAATTACATTTAAATTCTCTAGACATTGTTTTAACCCTCTTTTATCTATACCATGATTTTAATATATTCTACAAGTATATAATGAAGTAATTATTCTTATTCTGTAGGTAGTAAACTATAATCTTAGTAACTGCACCTATGATGTCGCTTCGATGATGGCTATGCGTTCCGAGCGGTTGGGTATACGTTAAAAGACGGTAATGCAACTGCGGATGCTATTGGTAATCAGCAAATTAATCCGATTGCTAGTGTGGTGTCCCTATGCTATAAAATAATCCATTATTCGAAAGGGGCCATCGAGCGGTTGGGCAACAAAATCATCAGGTGTATGCGAAGTAAGCAGTATCAAATCCATTATTTAAGAATGCTTGTGAATTTTCATACTTTGAATGTGTATAGGCACGAAACGCGACAGCATCGCATTGGCATTACTCTTCGATTACAACGTAAAAATACTTGTTATCTCTAAAAAATTAATACCCTTGTGGTATCAGATCTGACTACCCTTTCAGGGATCTGTTGTGAAGATGGTGTATGGAAGTGTGGTTATTATTAGAGGACGTGAAAAGAAGATTTAGTAAATAAGGCAACTTTTAAAAGTTTATTCAAATTGAATAAGAAAATACATGATTAAATTATTATTGACAAGACATGTAATGTAACATACCTCAATTTTAGCCAGTTTAGGCGCCGGTTCTTCTTGATCCGACATTTTATGCAATATTGATGTGTAAATTTGTAACTTTAATTCAATTTCTCTTTAAACTCCAGAGATTATGTTTAATTCAAACAGTTTTCGATGAAATCAAAGCTTCCTGTCTTTTTTAACCTCATTCAAAACAATTAGTGATGCGAAACACGACCGGTTTTGCACGATTAGACAAAAATATACTTTGGACGTGTAGTTATATATGTGCATAATTGTCTCATCATTAAAAACATATGTCTAGATTTAAAAGTTTATTAAAATGCCGGCATTAGACTGATACAAGTAGATAATAATATTATATCAGATGATTTTATATTGAAATACTTTGCCAATTTCTTTCTTTTACCTCAAAAAAGATTTAGTATGTCCAGCGGACAATGTGACTAGTTGATCGACAGGGAAGCTTTCGCGTTCGTTTCCTAAATACCTGATTTGTTTATAATTAAATTAGTAATAATTAAATTTAATTTAAATTATATCTAAATAACTGTTTCGATCTAACCACACAAACTCATAAGGCTGTTCAATACATATATTACCTCTACTGGGAACATCCAAAACTCGACCACCGGGCCACAGTAATAACTCAGCTCCGCTATCACAACAATAAACAACACATTCCGCATCTCACACAACAACAGACAGATTAGATAAGAGCCGCGGCAGCGAACCCGTAAAAAATATCGTAGGAATAAGACGCAGTCGTGCAGTCGAATAGGCAATGTTCCACTGAGGTAAAAAACGCCCAGTTTAATTTTTTTTTAAATAAATTAAAAAAATAAAGGCGAGTAAATGGAGTATTTGAATATTGGTGCCCACATACGTGCGCACGGGGTTAATGACTATCCAACAGCTCTACATTTTTTTTCTTTACAGCGCTGTGACGTTCGTTACGTCAGAAAGCATTATCACTAAATGGTATTTACTCGTAAACTTACAACCATCAAATTTGATTACAGTCTTCATGGTACATATCTTACAAGAGTTGACACAATTAGAGATTTAGGCGTAATATTTGATGGTAAGCTTATTTTTGATATTAAAAATATTGTCAATAAAGCTAACCAGGCACTAGGTTTCGTTTTACGCATGTCGTCAGAATTCACTAGTCTCACTCGCGCCTAAAACAGTGCAAACTGTCATGGCGGCGCAATATGATTAGATTGACGTGAAACGCAAGTAAATAAAGTGTCAAACAATAGGCAATTCGGATAGAGTTTACTTGCCGGTGACGTCATCTGAGTTTCAACCGATCACAAAACGTTTTTGACGTTGACATAAAATTGCTACTTTATTTCAGAATTTCGTGTTTATAGACGTTCGTTGACGAGATGTTCAGTATCTCTCTAGTTTGTGGTAATCCGTAATACTGGTAACAGCAAATTAGCAATGGTGGGGAAAGAGATTGTGAGAGTTATTTGGTTGTAATTTCGGAATTTAAATTCTCGGCGGCG
This sequence comes from Calycopis cecrops, assembly GCA_001625245.1. Taxonomy (NCBI): domain Eukaryota; kingdom Metazoa; phylum Arthropoda; class Insecta; order Lepidoptera; family Lycaenidae; genus Calycopis; species Calycopis cecrops. Next base: position 199,384 of record LUGF01041786.1, read on the forward strand.
AAAGTTTGGTGAGTTTTTGGAGCTCTGAGAGGCCTACGGCAAATTTTTGCAGGGAATTCGATTTGTAAAATGTCAGTCTCATGTCTTGATAAACGTCTGTGATGTTTGATAGGGGACGATGAGTTGTGACACAATTTTAATTGGTTTTTATTTTTCGTGTTATTAATAATCTGCTTTTTATAGGATATTATGAATTAAAGATATTTTTATATTACGTAGGGTGGAACGAGCTAATGATCCACCTGATAATGCATTCAGGCTGTAGTGTCGCACGATATGCGAAATCATAGCTATTATTTATTACTTCAGCGTATATTTCATGAAACCAGATTCAATAAAAACTTGTACATAGCTCTGTATATAGGCTATATTTTACTACAAGCGGTGCTCGATGTTTAACCTACAATTTTATGCAGGTAAAACCACGAAGCAATCTTAAAGGTACCATACCATACCTTTGATAGTTGAAAATAACATACTGACATAAATAAGGAATGAAAAATAACACGATGGAAATATAATACATAATCATAAATATGATATTATTTTAATAATAAGGAGATCTCAACC
>LUGF01041802.1:37795-48443 GCA_001625245.1 Calycopis cecrops
AAAAAAAAAACTACAATGACAGTTTAGTACATTTAAACACGGCAGATACATCACGCTCTTTAACGAAGACCTATTATTATATTATATTTTTTACACTTTAAAAAAGTGTGTGCTTTAGACCACACAACTGAAATAAGACTGAATTATTGATTTAATACACAAATTCATTACCATAGTTACAATAGCATAACATGTCATATGATATTTATTTTTTAAATACAAAGAAGATTCACTTAGATCGAATTTGAATTTTAAATTTGAATGACAACTTCCGATCACACATTTTTGTAACGCTCTAGCCAGCTTGCTTCCCAAGTCAAGCGCGCATAATGAAGTTTTCATAAAGAAGAGTCATATTGTGTTCGGAAACAATATGATAAATATATTGTGTTGTTTTTTGTTTAAAGTAGGTAGGTAATTATAACTTCATATCTATTTATCGCTATTAACAGATTTGATGCTAAATTGTTTTAAAAACCTGTAAGATAACTTTATTGATAAATTTATTTGCATTATCATGCACATAATCGGTTTCAACCGTGTAAGTTTCGATGCCGTGGAAATATCGAGATGAAAAATAGAGTTGGCCGATTATCAGACCTACCCGATAGGCACAGAAAATTTCATGAGAATCGGTCTAGCCGTATCAGAGGAGTATAGTAACTACCATTGTGATACGAGAAATTTATATAGAACAAAGATTAGAGTGTGTTTATCTTATACCTATATTATAGATAAGACGTAAGTTATTCCTGTCTTTATTAAACAAACGACGGCTTTCTCGTTGGGTCAGTTAGTTCAGCCGCAGGTCGAGACTCGTGAGGTCCCGTGGCCCAGGTCGTGCCCAAACATCCGCACAATCAGAATTTATCCGAATACTGGTTGCGCCCCGCGGTTTCACCCGCATAAGTTTCGATCCCATGGAAATATCGAGATAATTTGTACCCTATATGTTGACCCGACCTGTTAGTAATATTCATGCAAAATTTGAAGTAAATCCATGTAGCAGTTTTTGAGTTTGTACCTACAGACAAACGGACAAATAGATAAAAATATTTATATTATTGGCTATATTTTTGGCCTCGATACCCATTGTAGATCACGCCCCTAGTTCTTTTAAGAAAATATTCAATGTACAGTTTTGATTTTCTTACGATTTTATTATATGTATAGATAGGTACTAGCACAATCTACATGTAATCCTTGAGCTTTGCTATATTTTCACGCGCTACATGAGTTAACGTCCCCGTGCATATCCAATACAATGCGGCAATTACACTGTCTCCAATCGTTGCAACTTCAGAGATTTCCCATCGTCCCCATGATAATAATAGTACCTAGGGTGATAAAAGCGAGAGACGTTAAATGAAACCACATATTTAGTGTATCATTTCCAGTTTAGCCACAGGATTTTTTTAGGTTTTTCTTACTTCATACACGCTGTATCGTCAGCTAATCGCGAGGGGTCATTCACCCCGTGTTTGGCTGCCGCTCGCAGCAGCCAGTACAAAGCATGATTATATTTTTTTGCTATTTAACTTGTTTCAAAATAGTATTTTCGTATACTTGTCGTAAACTTTTTTTAATAGTGTCGGATTAACTGTAGGCACTTACAGTTTATTACCTATATAATGGTATGGCATTTAATTCAACGCCTCTCGCTTTTATCAAACTTCTATAATAATAGCTAATTCAAGCTATTATAACTGTCATATCGGGTTGCAGAGATATCGCCCATCTGCTGGACTACGGCGGGTCGACATCAAATCTAGTCTCTTTGAGTACTCATTGCAACCCTTAGGTTAGGTAGGTTCTCTTCACTTCAAAACCTAAGATCAGCTCCCAAAAAGCCTTCCATGTCAATTGGTACTCACTCCTATAACTGTACGCTAGCGGGGTGCAAGGCCCTTCGTCGGTCAAGCACCTCACCATTTCCTTGAAATCCTCCTTGCTCAAGGACATGAAGTCAAAGTTGTCGTCGTGGGTGTCGTGATACTCGATGTCCTCTTCTGCAGCCGCGGCAGCCAGCACCATCACAGCCAGCAATAACTTATACATCTGAAGAAAGAAAATAAAAAAGTTAAAAGTTGGTCAGTTCGTGTTGGATCTTTGGACATTTAGCCAAATGGAGACGCTGCCAACGCAAACGTGCTTTATGGTAGCACAATAGTCTGCCAAATTCACCTCTCAATGTGTCTCCAAATAAAAAAAATTAAAACACGATCGGATCCGTTTTGGTCGTCGCACACTTATCACTTCGGAAAAGGATTGTAAACTAGTAATATATAATGTATGTACTATATACATACATTATATATTACTACGTGTTTGATACGAGTATTTCACTTAAGATTTATGTCTTAATTAAAAAACTAGAATTGCAAAATTGTTTGATGGCATACTTCTCATTCTGTAGGCGTAGATTAATTTTATTGTCCCTACTAATATTATAAATGTGGATGTAAGTTTGTTTGTAACGCTTTCACGCCAAAACTACTCAAACGATCAACGTGAAATTTTGTACACATATTCTTAGAGGTAAGTATTACAAGGATAAAAGAAGTCGCGGGTCAAAGTTGGTGTAGACTAATTATTTGTTGGATTATTTTTTGTATTAAAATATTAGACGGGTGTCTTTTATGGTCTTATGTGTTGTTTAGCAGTTTGTACCCATCCATCGTAATATCCAGATCCAACACCTCCAAGAGGCTAAACGCTTGTGGGTTAAGCACTAGCCCAGCATAGACAGCCTACGAATAGGCACCTAAGGGTACCGCCCTTTTTTTGGTTCGGGGATTCAATCACGCAATGTCATATGTCCTGGATGGAAGAATATCCAGATCCAACACCTCCAAGAGGCTAAACGCTTGTGGGTTAACCACTAGCCCAGCATAGACAGCCTACGAATAGGCACCTAAGGGTACCGCCCTTTTTTTGGTTCGGGGATTCAATCACGCAATGTCATATGTCCTGGATGGAAGAAGGAAGGATGGGATGTATGGGACTCGTGGCCTATAGTACCCACTAAAACAGCACGGGTGCCTTCGGCCGTATATTCGGAGGTGCCCCGGATCTATCAGCGACAGAACTTCTGGGTAAGGGTAGTTTTATGTAGGTACCTGAGTATGTAGGTATATAGTAAGGTCTACATTTCGCATATAGCAGGGGTTCCCAATCTTTTTCAGCTCGAGGCGCAGTTACAAGTTTAGAATTTTGTCATGGCGCGGGCGCCTTACCCTAAATCTCGTACGTGCAATTTTAGTCGAAAAGTATTGCGAGGCTATTTTTTTTACCGATCTGAGAGCTCTAAAAGATACTCGCAAATATATGTGAATTTTCTCACGGCGCTCAAGGTATTTAAAGCTATGTTAAAAAACTTACTTAAAACTTACCTTCTATCTTCTCTTCTGTACGATAAATACATTTAATAATACTATGCTACCATTTATATTACGGGCATTTTAAATCTCAAGGTCGTTTTAATTAACCGTTTTAATAACAGAGCATCATTTGAATAACTTTAAATGAAATGTGTGTGTAGGTATTGTGTTCACAGGACCGTGACGCTGGTTGTAAAAGCATCAAATCAGGGCATTTTTAATAGTTCGACAGCATTAAAAACTCGTTATTGTGTAATTATTATAAATACCATAATACTTTATTACTTACACTAGCTGTAACCGGGACTTCGTCCGCATGAAATTTAAAAACAATAATAAATAAATTGCATGTGTATCCTGCCCGTCCTAACCTACGGTGCGCAGACATGGTCATGGTCAAACGCGTCGACCGGGTGCGGAATACGACGCTACGCTCAACGACCCGCATCGCAGACGTCGGCAACAAGACCGCCCGGCTAAAGTGGGAGTGGGCTGGCCATGTGTCGAGGATGAACGTCGAGAAGTGGACTGCATAACATCTCAGTGGGCCCCGGACGGAGTGAGACGCCGAGGACGGCCGAGGAAACGTTGGCGGGACGACCTCGATGCCTTCGACAAAAGCTGGTGGGAGAAGTCAAAAGACCGGGATAGTTGGCGAAGTTTGGTGGAGGCCTTTGCCCAGCAGTGGGACAATATAGGCTGAACAAAAAAAAAAATATTACACATATTCCTCTAATATACCAAAACAAGATTTTTCGTTTATGATTTTATCCCAAATAAGGAGGGGATATCTCTTAAATTGACACTTGAGTACTTAGATAATAAAAAATATATAATCTAAGCCCAAATATACCTAGGTAGACTGTAAGAGGTAGGTATATTCTAACCATGTCGCATTACACGGTGTTTTGAAAGTCCGTATGGCCTAATAAACATTGGATAAAACGCTTACACATCTGTAAATTATGCTACTATGGCTTTTTTTAGTATAAAGGAGAAAACTAGCAGTCGGAGCCAATTAGTGCCACACTAGAAAAGAGATAGTGCCACACTGCATGCTTGCATGCAGTCGAATTGGGCTGGCACGACCGGGGAGGTACCTCTCGCTTACACGAGACCGGCGTGAAGTGACAGCTGTGCTGTTGCGTTTCGTGCGGTGTGTAAGTAGCCGGTGGCCCATGGAGGTGGGAGGAGAAAGGGGGGCAGCGCATCTGTAGGTATAGTCTTTATGCAGATGTCTATGGGCGTCGGTAGTCATCAAAATGGCTACAACTGCTTGTTTGCCCCCCTATACCATAAAAAAAAAAATCATGACAACCGACTCCCGCATATAGGTTAAACAGATGCGTTGCCCTCCTGGCATCTTCCACCTCCCTGGGCCACCGTCTACTTACAAACCGCACGAAACGCGACAATACAGCTGTCACTTTACGCCGGTATTGTGTAGGCGAGAGGTACCTCCCCGATCGTCCCGGCCCAATTTGGCTGCATGCATGCACGCAGAGTAGCTCTACCTCTTACTAAAGTAAGGATCTTGATATGTGGCATACTATTCTTAGCCTACCTAGATATGGACCTGGCGTGAAGATATGTTGTTGTTGTTTTTTTTTATAGCCTAGGAGGCAAACGAGCAGTTGGGTCACCTGATGTAAAGTGATCACCAAGGCGCACGACATCCGTAACACCAGAGGTCTAACAGATGCGTTGCCGATGATGATTTAATCACTTGATGACATTCTCAAGTTCTACCTGCCTTCTATTCCAGCAGTACCTCCCACTGCATGGATTATCAACCAATATGCTAATCACATAAAGTAAAAAAGAAAGTTGTACCAACTGCGACTTCTAATAGTAAAAACTTATTACACAGCTCCGCCTAGGAGTATATTCGTGCTCAGAAAGCAATTTGTTGACAAAGGGACGCTCTACAATTGACGCTTGAATTAGCTCACCGAGGACTATTATTGAAGCGTAGAAGGAGTCTCATGATGGCTGCGAGGCTTTCAGAGACTTACCGAGGGCCTTTGATCATGAAACATAATAATACTGTATGATATGTAAGGAGTCTTGACTCTTGACCTTTTAATTTCTTAATATAATCGTATAATGTACGGTCGAAGTAAATAGTAAAAGAATAGGGACTAGAATAGAGATGGGTGTTTCACAGGGTTCCATTCTGGGGCCTCTTCTATTTCTTATTTATACAAGCTAAACAAGCTAACAGACAAATTAGGTAATATCCAAATGAAAATACTGCGAATATAAGTTTCTATTTACTTTCACAACATGAATTGTCACCGTATACTGCTTTTAGGAACGCTGCTGATATTAACAAAAAAATATTTGTGCTTCAAGCTCGCAGAAGCGAGCTATCAGAGCATTAAAAAATCTGATGTCTACACAATTTTCTAAGACTAGCTTCCGCCCGCAACATTAGCAAAACTGGGGTCTTTTTAATATTAGTAGGATTAGTAGGATGTAACATTAGCAAAACTGGGGTCCTGCCTGTTTCCTCTCAACACATTTTGGAAAATGTAATGATGTAATGTACAAGCAACAATCATAATAAAGACACTTGTAATAGGCATAGACTAAATAAAAAGTATCTATGGTAATAGCTATTAACGGGTTATAATCACTGATTCTACAAGTTCTAAGAGCAATATGTATGATAATATCTGTATAATAGGTCGCAAAAAAGTTCAGGCTTTTAGGTAATTATAAACTTTTGAAAATTCAATAGCGTTTATATGGAAAAGGTTATGACATGTAAGAGGTAGACAGAGTTTGCGTCTGTCTACAATGTAAGATAATTTATTGAAGTTGAAAAGCATGGCGACGGAGCAGATATTATAATTTATAACAGGCGCGGCAACACAGAGTAGCCTCTGTAGTAGTGCAGTAGACGTATTTATTTAATATTTGAAGACGCTAATATACTAAACATTACCTACATTATATTCGTAACTTCCCTAATCTTACTAAAGAAGACTGCGAAATGTCTACTAAACGATTTATATCGACATGTTCCAAGACGTTCCATTTTTGCATGGACAAAAATGACATGTTCCCTTTTATTTTCAATAGCAAATCGGTATAAAATATTTTTGATATACATTATGAACAATAAACTAAAATTAATTATTAAGATATTTATCAATGTAATTTGTCTCAGTATGTTTATTTATTTATCTCAGTAAAGTAATGAGTAGGTACTGTTTTATTAGTCACAGTCGAATACAGAACAATAATATTATTAAATATAGTATACACACAATTGAAATAGCCTATAGTTAAGTATATAAAATAGTTAATCGCTACGTAGTAGGTACTTAAAATCTTTTTATTAAGTCTATGCTTAAAATATACTATATCTAGCAGTATCTAGCAGTTAACATGAAAGAATAATTAATATGGTAAGAATTACACGGTAAAAAAAATTATTAAGTTTTATTTATCTCAAAAGCATATCAAGTTGTCACTGTTAAGTACATAATCTTGTTCTATATTACAAATATAATGATTTTTATATATATTTAATTACTTGTTGTGATAAAAATGTTTGTTTTTATTACTGTTTTGGGCGATGAAAATTGCCGTTTTAACATAAAATGAAATTTATATGCATAATAAGTTGATAATTACTCGAAAACAGCTCATGTTACAGATATGGGGTTAGGAACCTTTTGTGTTTAGAATGCACCGAAGAACCTACAATAAAAACAATACAATTTGTCTGTCTGTCGCGACCTTTTTCACGAAAACACGTGAAGGGATTAAGTTGAAACTTACGTCCCATACTGAGGTCTATAACTTCTTGATGCCTTGAAAAATTCATACTTCTAAGTTATCGCAATAAAAAGGTATAGCCATTTATGCTTAAAATTTTTATTAAACGGACATTTTCAAAAACCTATAGGGTACTTCCCGTTGTCTTAGATTTGGCAAGAAGTTAGACCTTACAGCATATATGTACATATACGGGAAAATTAGTAATAAAAAATTATATCACTGGAAAAATCATTACCTACCAACTTATACCTGTAGTTCGTTTCATGGAATATTAAATGTATGCAAGCAACCACATATACAGGGTTAGTTTTTGGTCACTGGCCAAATTTTTAGATTTGGTTCAGAATCGATAATACATTCGATTTATGAAATACGTACAACAAATAAGAAAAATAATATAAAAAATATTTTTGTCCCGTAAAAAAATAAATACCGTGTGGGTAACATAATTAATCATTCCCGCCGCGGGCGCACGCAGTGGATACGAAACACCATCAGCTGTTGAGGTCAACACACTCTTCGGGTGCTAATGAGTGAAGGTATATTTACGGACCGTTTCAAATCGATGTTTATGCAACAAAATATTACAAATAAGACGATAAAATTAAAAACCCATCCTTGAAATTACGTTTATTTCCTTATTTTTAAATACGGCCGGTGACCAAACACTAAACCCTGCATAAGTTTGCAAACTTCGTCTATTACTTTTCTTGATCATACCTCACGTTCGTATGGAACCATTTTCGTGCGAGCCCGACTCGCACTTGACCGGTTTTTTTATTGAATCGTAATATACATACGGTAGGGTTGTTTATAGAACACACTAGGCAAATAGCCTCTACGGGTTTGAATCATACACACTCGTTTGTCGAAAATTTTCGTGATACTTTTGCATAAATGTGGCTGAATTTCGTTGATGCAGCTTTGAATCTCGTACTCTAATGCACAGATGGCTGTGGGCTTCTTGACCTGTGATTTCAAATAATTGAAGTGGCTAGCAATGAAAATCTACCCTGCACTTCTAGATCGCTTCACCTTGTAGGCGTCGTTTCAATTTGAGAGACTCAAACAGTCGATTGCCGCTTCGTTTTCGTATCGTATTGATAAATTCAGGACTCATTCAGGACTTTGTGACTTTCTTTTCATTTCATTAAAGGTCTTCAAAATGCTTTAAAAAATATGCTCTTTCTCCCAGTCATGATAGCTCATAGAGCTCTTCCAGCCCAAGACCCGTGTCGGCCACTTTTTAGCTGCCGCGCGCGAGCTACTCCCCTCCTTAAAGGTGGGGAGTTGAGGACACCCGCTGTCCTCGGCCACGATAATAATAGTATAACCTATTAATCGCAATAGTCCGGTTTGCCTTCTCCCATTAGTCTGGGAAAGAAGGGGGGGCCTGTCCCCCTATCGACCACAATTTACAGAGGTTCGACGCTCCAGGTGAGTTCACCTCTCATATCGATGAAGCTGCACTGACCTTCAGTCCTTAGCGTAATATCTATCTAAAGAAAAAAAAAAAAAAAAATCTCTTTCTCAAACATTGAATTCCTTAACTCGAACTTGAAAAAAAAAACGTTTGTTTTGTGAGACCTTTAATGCCACGAAAAGAAAATCACAAAAATGCAGATCCGACTTCGTTAATTGCTACAGTCGATATGCATGCAGCATTGCAGCGGAAATGGGCCAGCACGGCCGAGAAAGTACACACATTCTCGCCGTATTGTACCGCCGTAGAGTGCTATGGTGTCGGGCTTCGTGTGGTGGTGAGTGGCTCATTCGCGGGGAGGGGGAAAGGAGTGTAACTGCATAATAAGCATGCAGATGTCCACCGGTGATCATCAGTAGACATTAAATGTCTCCGTCTTCTCGATTGCCCTAGTTATATATAAAAAAACTTTCCGAATGGGCTTGTCAGCCCCACTATGATACCGAGGTTTCTCTGAGTGGCTGCGCCTATTCGTAACCACTCATAATACTTCGAGGCTGGTAAACTTCACCAAAATACTTCTCCAAATAAAATAGTTACATTGAATAAATATTTATTGCCCTGAAGCTGCCTAGAACGACGAAAAAACCAAGGTGAAGGTACACCAACCTTCAATAAATTAATCATCGTACATTGAAATAACCTTTAGCATAAAATCTTTTTTGTGTTCTTTGAACTTTTTTGGCATCCTATTGTAAAGCTTGTCCTTGTAATACAACCAGTTTATATTTTTTACGAGTGTCTTTATCATGATCGCTGCTCGTACATTACATTATTACATTTTCCAGAATGTGTTGAGAGAAAACACCCAGGACCCCAATTTTACTAATATTACATCATAGTTATTTGGATGCCAGGTTTTTTAAGGCTCTGATAGCTGGCTTCTGTGAGCTTGCAGCACAAAATACATTTTGTTAATTAGTAGCAGCGTTTTTAACAGCAGTATTCACAACTGGTTTCCTCGCCCACGCGAATCCCAGATATTGACGACCATACACCTTCCATGTTAGACCTTCTGCTGACCTCTCATCCGGACAGCTACCTGGTATCCGTCGATGCTCCTCTAGGCTCGTCGGACCACTACCTGATACGGAGTACTGTGCCCGTTAGACGCAATTTTAGGCCATACACTGGAAGCTGCCGCCGCGTCTGGCACTTTGGGACAGGATGCATCTTTTCTTTGCATCCTACCCATGGAGGCGAATTTGTTTCTCGCTGGACAATCCTGATGCCATTGCCGACTCCGTCGCCGATGTGGTGCTTCAAGGAATGGAACTATTTACACTACTTACATTCCGTTCTCTAAAGTACCTACCGATTGGTGGCAAGTCCCAGCCCTGGTTTTATCGCTCTTGTCGGTTGGCGCTACGCCATAAGCAGGAGTGCTATCAGGCTTGGCTAAAAGCGGTGACATCTCAGGACATAAATACCAGCGCACTAAAAATGGAGTATAATTTCGCTTCCAGGTCTCTCAAAAGTGTTATCGCCAAAGCAAAGTCAGAGCACATTGGCAAAATTGGCGAACGGCTAGTCCGCCTTCCTTCTGGAACTCGTGCATTCTGGTCTCTCGCCAAGGCTGTCCTCGGAAATTTCGGTATGCCATCCTTACCATCTTTGCGCCGGTGTGACGACTCGTTGGCCCATGATGCTAAAGATAAGGCCGATCTCCTGGGCTGTCTTTTTGCATCCAACTCGACTTTGAATGACCAGTGTACTCCACCGCCTACAATCTCGCGGTGCGATCACTCTATGCCGGACATAAAGATCCGGCAGAGTTCTGTGCGGAAAGCACTTCTGTCCATGGATATTCATAAGTCGAGTGGGCCTGATGGAATCACACCAATTGTGCTACGTAGATGTGCCCCTGAGTTGACGTCTGTCTTAACGCGTCTTTTCCGGTACTCCTATTCTGTTGGCATCGTCCCAAGGAACTGGAAAACAGTTCTAGTGCACCCGATCCCAAAGAAAGGGGATCGCTCGGACCCGTCCAACT
>LUGF01041814.1:22020-41780 GCA_001625245.1 Calycopis cecrops
GCTGATGATGATGATGATGATGATAAGAGACTGTCGATGTTAAATGTTAATCTACAATCTTAATTTAAAAAATCAAAATATGAACTGAAATAATTACTATTTAACATAGCATTCACAAATCGATAAAATTATGCATCTTTAACACGATGTCTACAAAAGTAGATCATCCTAACAGGTTTCATAATAAAATAGTCGCAATAAAAAAATCGTTTCATTTTATTCCCTCGTCCCAACCCGAATCCTGTCGATCGAGCTCATGCCCTGCCGTAAGTGAGTGCTACCATTGGTCGAGAGTACTTCACGGGCCCCTTGTCGCATATCCATTCGACGCTTTGACCCTTTTTAAGTTATATATGAGCTACTACTACAACGTTTGCTGAATTTAAATCAGGTTACTTTTTCGCTTCCAATTACTTCAGTTTATGATTTATGAAGTTTATTACATTTAATTTCAAATATAACAGAATAGCTTATTATAGTGAAAGGGGGCAAACGGACATTCAGAGGCTTTAGTTGTCTACCCATAATAATGCCCATACCTGTAAGATTAGTCCAGTCGTTATATCCAAAAACTCGACCCTATAACCCGTGAATGTACCAAGTTCTTGTTTTTTTTTCGTAGGTAGGGAGGGAGAGGGGGGGGGGNGGGGGGGGGTAAGTAGACCGGATCAAGCTTCTACATGTATTCCAAAAATGAAATGTGATTTCATGAAAGTGTTTTTTCTTGAATCTTCAAAAATGGCCGAGTTATTCTAGACAGCCGTTGTTTTTGAAAAAAATAAAAAGGTTTTCGAATATACTCAGGAGCCTGGTTCGGTGTTCATTTTGAATTTACACTCCCAGTGACCCCCCGAGGGACCTACGAAAAAAATTCAAGAACTAAATTTTAAAAATTCACGGATCAAAATCTATATTGACTGAACTAGATATACAATAGTTTGTACTGATGCGTCCTTCCTCCTCCCATCTCCATGGGCTTGCTTACACAGTCCACGAGATGAGTAAGACACTATCTCTATTCTAAATTATATCTTCAAGTTCATCATCATACCACGTTATTCGAGGAATCCTATCGAACACTGAACTTTGGCCAGCAAACTTCCAATATCTTTCCTTAATATAATAATGATATATCATATCAGTATTAATGAAATAAGTTCTTGTTGTTACAAGATATTGTGGTACATTAAATATTTCTTTCCGAGTTTTCCCTGGCAGCATTAATAATTCCATCAAAAACTCTGATCCCCAAAGGATCAAACGGGATTAGGAGGAATCCGGGCTATCGAAGAGAAACTTCAGATGAATCCTTAAACCTTTTAAATAAATGGTAAAAGCTGCACGGTTGTATGGTGTGATATAGTCATCATATTAAGGAGGTTGCTAATTCTTTTACCTATACCTAGTATAGAACTCTTTATAGAATGTACACCTATCAGGAATTTGCCGACCAACCTTAATTTAAAGGCAGGTAGGTGGTCTTTAAATTAAGGTTGGTCGTCTGTGCCACACGTAGATAACGGAGGAAATATATCAATAGGTTTTCTAACTCTCTGGTGTTCTTACATTACTAAAGCCTTTGTCGCTGGTATGTCTGTATCTATGATTTGGAAAGAAAGAAAGAAAGAAAGAAAATTTTATTTGCAAGAATATAGTTGAAAAGGTGTTACATTATTTTACATAGTTCACATATTCTGCGTTATAAGCATGCAAATATAAAACAGTAATTACAAAATTGAATTCATTTACGACTTATTAATAGAAAAGCACAACAATACAATAATAATGATAAATAAATAAGTATAGGTAGAATGTCTTTTTAAAATATTAATTTATTCAGTATTTAATTACTAATTATCATTGATAAATTCAATTACACTATAATATAATTTATTGATTAGCCATTTAAATAACTCATTTTTAAATTTATTTCCCTGTAAGTCTACAATATTCTTTGGCAGCTTATTGTATATAGATACAGCCATACAGTAGGCATTTCGACTACAGATTTTCACTCTTTGTTTTGGAACCGATAATTTATAGGGACGTCTACAACTCCTTGCATTGTGATCCTTTGATTCAAAGAGTGGTAAGTTATTTCTGACAAATAGACACATCTCATATAGGTACAAACTAGGAAGAGGAAGGATGTTGTGAGTCCGAAACAAAGGCTTACAGCTGTCTAAAAAGGATAAGAATAGAAAAATAAGACCTCAATTTACTAATCATCACAATGCTCAGACATGCATAATATAGGTTAATAACATCACACTAAACTTATACCTTCCCTAGATTTCGTTGGGGATTAAAATCCAATAATGTATAGTGATATCTACAGGTGATTTATTCAATGAATATTTCCAAAATGTTCGAAGACTGAATCAACTACAAACCGAAACATTGTGTTAAGGTTATTTAGTGCCGAAAAATTGTGTATTGCTTAAGACAATATCTAGCGTGTTGAGAAAGAGAACACTGATAAATAAATAAAACATTGTCATAATTAAAATCATGAAGAAGTAAACTAAACAGACAACATAATTGTCACTGTACGACGGTACTGTGTCAGCAAGAGGTACCTCCTTGATCGTGGCAACACGACCCGGCTGTAATTCAGCATGGCACTACCTCTTACTAAGCTTTCCGAAATTGATAATTTTTGCATAGGATATTATAATTTTCGTCGTCTCACGGAAACGAAGCAAACCACAATAAATTTACTTTATAGTAATCATCATTATGAAAAATGATGATGAAGAAATTCCGTGATAAAAAACTAATTACCAAAACTCATTACAAGTGTAAGTAAGCTTTACACTGAAATCAGACCTTCCCACTTGCCGTACTCTTGGGCCCTTAAAAATGGGTTTAAGTATAACCTTCAAAGCCTTTGAAATTTATAGTTAAAATTTGAAGTCATGTCAGTTGTATGAATAATTGTCCCATTTATTTACCTTCAAATGGGTTTGTTTTGTCCCTGTTAAGGGGAATGGTTTGGAATATGTTACAAGACTGAAACAACTAGGGTTCATCATTATACATCCGAACATATCCGACTTGTGATTTGATATTTTAATGGGATAAAGGGTCAGCGGGTCGTTTAATTTTAGTACGAGTAGATTTCAACACATATTTATGAATAAATTGTATTAGAGAAGGTACCTGCATAAAGTACGCAAGCACGCAAACGCACTTTGGAGTGCGTTTGATCATCTCATAGAGTTTAGAGTAGAGAGTAGAGAGGATAGCAGTTTACAATCACGAAATATTTCAGCCCAATCAGTAACCGGGGAGTCAAGCAAAGGAAATCGGATAATGCAACTCAAGTCCCAAGCTTTGGCTCAGGATCGAGAGGACCACTTCAACACTTCGAACCAAGATCAATCATGTAACGTACGAGTTTCGCCGCCAACGCAATGTGTACTCAATGTGTAAAGCCGTAGAGCTTGTTTTCGATTGAACGCCAAACCAACTTGTTATGGATAAGTCGGATCATGTAGGATGGTTTGTTGTTGCGTTTAAGCTAAGCCCTAAACTAGTGCGCAATTTGATGATATCGGTTTACATGTTGACGGAGATAATAGTATCAGCAATCAGCATCCCAGCAATTGCCTAAGCAATTTGTTGCTGGAAATATGAATTATAAATAATGATAAATTCTACTAATATTATAAATGCGAAAGTTTTTAAGGATGTTTGTTACTCTTTCACACAAAAACTACTGAACGGATTTTCATGAAACTTTAGAGTAATATAGATTTCAGATCAGAATAGCATAATAAGTAAAATTTTGAATCATTTTTGAAGTCTGAAATCCACGCGGGCGAATCCGCGGGCGGAAGCTAGTATATTATTATTATTAAATGTAAGTGAATAAAAATGGATAAATTGTAAGAACCCTCGCGCACTGTGACTTATTATCGGCATATTGTTTGGACATAGTTTTCGTTAGTTTTTGGTGCGTTTGGTTTTGTTGGTTTTGATTTTTTAATAGCGTGAGAGAGCAAAAAGCAGTCGAATGTTTTAGACGACCCATAAACATACGCATAAAAGTAATTAAGCTGTGATTTTTAACAAAGTTATTCTCAATCGATTAGTGATAGGATTGTATAAAAATATATCAAAAGCTTAACAGTTTTTAGTTGGAGTTGTTGACTTCTTTAGACGACAGTTGAGCATGCCAACAATAATATTTTACAATAATATTTTTTTAGTCTAGGATTTTTTTAAATTTTACAAACCGACCATTCAATAAGGTACATTATTTACAGCAATAGTGATCCGAATTTGATGAGACATCATCGCAATCTGCCACGTGATAAATTTCGAGAAAAGTACTTATTTTCATTTTATCTTTTAGAGTAACGAAATATATCGAACTCGCCTGAATCGCGTCAGATGTGCTCCTCGGAAAGCAGTCGACGTCTATAGTAGATGGAATCATCATCAAGTATACAATTTTTTTTTTCAGGTAAAAAATTATTGTAAACCTACCTGATGATGATTTATCGAAACCGGTGGTATTTATGTGATTTGAATTAACAAAAAGAGGAAATAGAATAAAAAAGTATATTATTTAATCAAAGTGTAAGTCGACGTCTTATAGGGTCAACTCACACCAAAAGAGCGGCGAAGGGCAGCGAAGCGATGCGCAGTTTCTGTGTCATATGAATTTTAACTTTATAATAATTACTAAAATACTTATTATCGCATGAGAAACTCGAACGAGACGCGTGGATTCCCGCGACTGCTCGAGAAGTCGCTGGAATGCTCCAGAGAATTCGATAATAAAGTTTAAATACATATGACACTGAAAGTGCGCTCCGCTTCGCTGCCCTTCGCCGCTCTTTCGGTGTGAGTTGAGCCTTATTACGACACTCTCGCGACACGCGGCGCGTTGACGTCACGTTATCGAACACCGCGTGCGGCCTCCATCAAGTTCAATCTTTAACGCCTCACTCATTACTCACTGGAACACCGGCATGAGGACGCGTAAATCAATTAAATGACTTTACAAGTACTTTAGCTTAGCTTTTGAGAACTAGTAATGAATATAATAAATAAAGTGTTTTTTATTTATTTATCGAATGAACTATTGAATTTACTCAACATACCCAGTGTTTCTCTATAAGTGGTGTATACTTACTCTCGAAGATACGCATCGTGATCAAAATACTGGCAGGTTATTGAAGTAAAATCTTCCTTAGCGGCCTTAGGATAGAGAAAAATATTATAAATTCGCGTCAGCAGCCTGCTATGTAGCAAAGGTGAGTGGAGCTACACTAACAGCTACGCAGCGCTACAAGTGTGTGTTACTACATACAGATCAATGTTCCTTGATAGATTTGAAATCTTACATCTATGGATCGACAGGCCTAATGACCAATTTTAATTTTTCCTGATAAAACAAAAATCAAGCTGATTTTAGTTTTACAAGCTTACTAGCTTTCGCCCGCAGCTTCGCCTCACGTGGATCTCGGAGTTCAAAAATGAAGTTACTATACATTTAACCGAAGCACAATCTTCAGGTACATTTTTACGAAAATTGCGCGGACGAAGGAATATGAAATTTGACACACTTATAGTTAGTGTAAGAGTTACGTGTAAGAGAAGTGCAGAACGCAATTTTTTTTTTAATAATAATGTTCATAAAGAACTTTGATTTAATAAATAAAATTTTACTCACATGAGCTCAATTTCACTGCCATGAATTTGACACATAGATATAAAATAATACACAAGTTTCTATGTCTTTTGCAAGTGTTGAAAATTCTACGTAAGTTGTTTACATAATATTTCATGACATGTCATATGATAGATAGTTAATTTTTAATTACAGAAAGTTTCACTTAGATCGAATATATCTTCGGGGGAACACTAATTAGAATGAAACTGAATTTGATGTCAATAATACCATTTTTAATTTACAATTCGTATACTGAGGGGCATGCAAGTTCAATAGAGTACCCAAGTAATATATATTACTACTTACGCTAAGTAACTAATTGGAGACAGCTGCTTTTAATATAGTTTTCTATTAATACGAATAAAACATTATTAAAGTTCGTACAGTTGAGAGTATTTCAACGGAACGCCGATAGCTTTGTAAATTACTACAAAACCTAATTCCGGCGAAGTGCGAGCTTTCCAAACTACTTTCGCCTCCGATATTTGCCCGTTCAAAATCCAATTTTAGTTGTTTAATGTTGCGTACTTACTGGATTCCTCCTCGGCTGTTCGCTTCAAAACTTTCATTGGAAGCCTTCAAAAAGGTGAGTACTCCCGACTATTCGAAACAGCGCGATCGTGGAAACGGCTATTAGAGAATCAATTGCTATCTCGACTTGTAATCGGGCTCGCTGTTGCTAAATAGTGTAACAATTTAAAGTCTCGACTGCAATTCTCGGTTGCAAGCAAAAGAAAATGTAACAATTAGCTACAACTACAGACACGGTCGAACTGGGACCGTGCAATGATCATAGAGGCAGCACTTTAGCTGAATGTGGTGTGTACTGCGTCTCAATATTATTTTAGGTATTAAATACTTACAAAAATATTATAAATAAATGTAAAAGTTGTTTCATATTATGTTTAAGGTTTTACTAATAAACGTCAAAAGCAAAAATGCTAGATAACAGTTTATATTTTAGACACTAGTTGGCGTGACAATCTAGAAACTAGCTCACTTATTTTTGCGTGCATTGCAGTCGTATTAAGGTCACCGCACACATAACAACTCGGAGAGGGATCGTAACCGTATACACTTCGAGCCGTTTAGTATTCTTTGTATGTAACTGAGTACTGCAACGCACACTAATGGGAAACGTAACGCAATCGCACCTTGGAACAGGCAACCGAATCGCTATTACTGCGCGCGTCCCCCTGAGCTTACGGTTTGCCTAGCCGTAGCCGTAGCCGTGCCGATACAGTGTCGGCACCGCCTGGTTGACGCCTAGGCGAAGGCGATACGATTACATTCCCATTCCGAGTTGATGTGTGCGGTGACCATTAGGCCAGCACGACTGAGGAGACAGTCCCTGCTCACACGACATCGCCGTATAGTGACAGATATACCTACTGTCGTATTTTTGTTGATATCCGAGTCTCCGAACGTTACGTAATAATACGTAACGTTCGGAGACTCGGATCGCTTAGACTGCTCGTTTACATATACTACATTACGTAAACATTAAATTGAAAAAACAAAAACTGGACTGCTTACAATATATTTTAATGTACCCGGTGTTTCACTCGCGTTACCAAGACGAATCTATTCACCTCCTCCTTCACACCTCAAAAAATTGTCGAAAAGTTGGCTGTAGCATCAAGCATTACATACATATACACTCGAAAAAGATTATCTTCTTTTGATGCAATTGGGTAATTAAAAAAGGAATAGCACTACGTCATTAGCTTATCAAAATCAAAGCTTAATGAGGTATGCCTATTGCCTTATACCTAATTAAGCTTGGCGGCGGATGGTAATTATAAAACTTCTAGATGTAGATTTCGAAGATGTGACCAAGATAGTATTTCTCTATGACGTAACACGGAGTAAACACAGCACAGCAGAACACAAGACAGCTACAGCAGCAATAGCAGCGGTCTGATACAGTTAAATATAAAAAGCTATAAAACCAAACTCAAACCGTTTAAACTCAAACCATCAACGAGCATTTCATACACCCAAACTTCGCTATAAACAGGTAAATTAAAAACAGAACACCCAGTATGGCGGAAAGAAAGGAAAAGACGAATTAACGAAATCTCCATTTAATGAAGAGCAAAAACTTTGTACATATTAAAGTGCACTTTGGGAGCGAGTGGCTCCAGCGCGGGCCCGAACAGGGAAACAAGCCGAACAGCTGAACAAATGTTGGCTCGGATAACACTCCGGTTTTATTATAAACTTCAAATACCGCGGCCGAGTGCTTTTGTTAGGAAACAACCGCGATTTAGTGTTATTGTGGGACATTTTCAGAGATTTCAGACGTTCAAACAGACCGGGATAATACGCCGGGGTAGTTTGAAACTATCCTATATGTTATAACCAAGTTGTGTTAGCATAATTTAACTTTATTTTAAGAATGTCGGTTAGGTCATATGGATCATTAAGTTTTGTTAAAATTTTACGTCAATAGAGCGCGATCAATTGCCAAACCAATTTTATTTAAATTCAACTGAGTTTAATTGAGAGAGTGTGATAGAACACGCGGAAAAATATAATTATTTGTTGATAGTCTTGCTAAAACTATATCTTAAATTTTAAAAATACATAATTTCTTTGGAACTAGAGATAGCACACCGACTTTGAATCAAAAATTTAATATTTATTGCTCAAATGTAGGTACAAAGATAGTAAGAGGTAGTGAAACAATGCATGCTTGCATGCAGACGAATTGGGCCGGCACGACCGGGACGTACCTCTCCCTTACTCGAGATCGGCGTAAAATGTGACAGTTGTGCTGTCGCGTTTCGTGCGGTGTGTAAGTAGCCGGTGGTCCACGGAGGTGGGAGGAGAAAGGAGGGCAATGCATCTGTATAGCTTTTATGCGGATGTCTATGGGCGTCGCGACGATTGTCATGAAAATGGCACCGATTGCTCGTTTACGTTCGATATAGGGGGATATCATTAAAAAAGACAGGAAGACAGGAGTATTCGGCTTGATCCTCAAGTAAAACTCCCTCATCAATAGAAACCGATAAAATTATTAAATAATAAAGCCAGGAATAAATAAGAATAAAATATTAGCCCCAATAAGTGCCTATTACAAAATAAATCTATTGGAGCGCTCTAGGAAAGACTTCAAGACTGGCAGCGAATAGATTTAATAGCCTCTCGCAAATATACAACCTCAATAATCTGATGTTCCCCGGCTCCTGCTTCTGTCCGCCAGCAGATCGACAAATTGATCTAATAAACGTTGCTCTATAAAAGGATTACAACTTTTTCATTTATATGCCAGTATAAATTCTTATTAAAATAAAAATATGCAAAGAGAAAGGGAATTTCATATTTTTCTACGTTATACTAATAAAAACAACAATGACAATACGAATGAATATCGTTAATATATGTAAGTGAATATGTGTAAGAGTATCATAGTGAAGCTGAATATTAGAGAACGGATGCGACCTGGGAGGTATTACTCCCTCACTTGATACCGCCGTACTATCGCGTTTAGTGCGGTTATTGTGTAGCTAGTGAGCCATTACAAAGGAGTGTAACCCATCATGGGTTCGTTTATCATCGTATCATAACCATTAAGCGTGCAGTCACGAATGTGAATGAACGCCAGTAGTCACCAATACGGCTCCGAACCTAAACATTAGTTTTGGACTAACAACTAATTATTTCCTGAATTTAATCATTGCGTATTTCTGAAAGCTGTCTGAAAGTACGAGTATATTCTGTCAGTTGATCGTTATAGCATTTTTATTTGATTTCCATCGTTCCTTCCTTGCTTTCATCGGTAAGACCATCCAATGCTGAACATTGGCCTTCCCTATGGATTAAAGCAGCTTAAAATGTAACCATGTAATCTAGTGATAAAATTAAAAGATATCTAGCCTTTAAAAAATCGCAATAAACATAAGCTATACCCTAAATATACCATAGATAAATTAAGTATGCATCTAATAGTTTAGGTGCGAAAAGAAAACGAAATTTTCTCATTATTTACAGTGACACGTTTAGAATTGTAATTTTTTTGTAATTTTCGAAAACTGATATAATAAAGCTATGATAGAGCTGGCACGGCTAGGACGCGGCATAATTCTAAATAAATACAGAATAAATAAAAACTATGTACAGTGACACGTCGCGGTTTGACATTAGTTAAAAATTAAAAT
Organism: Calycopis cecrops; assembly: GCA_001625245.1. Taxonomy (NCBI): domain Eukaryota; kingdom Metazoa; phylum Arthropoda; class Insecta; order Lepidoptera; family Lycaenidae; genus Calycopis; species Calycopis cecrops. The sequence goes on from LUGF01041814.1 coordinate 31,873, forward strand.
TTACAATTATCTACCCTGGCCACGTGTTAGTTTTTAGGGTTCCGTACCCAAAGGGTAAAAACGGGACCCTATTACTAAGGCTCCGATGTCCGTCCGTTCGTCTGTCACCAGGCTATATCTCATGAACTATGATAGTTACACAGTTGAAATTTTCACAGATGGTGTATTTCTGTTGCCGCTATAACAACAAATACTAAAAAAAATAAATAATATGAATATTTAAGGGGGCCCCCATACAATAAACGTGATTTGAGTGCGCGAGTCCGACTCGCACTTGGCCGGTTTTTTAATGACCTATATTGTAAACTGAAAACTAAATACTATCGCTTTTATATTGATTTTACTCCGCGAATTAGTTGTGCGTACCTTCCCGACGATATACCAATTACACGAGCCAGACTCCTAAACTACATCGCCATTATTTATTCAACATCCATCTCAGAGCTAAACTGTTCCCTGGATATAAACTTATGAAACTTTGTAGATAATACTACCCACAATCACCAAACCACGTAGTAATAACGATAAGTCTGATTATATTATTTGCTCAGGTGCCCGTTTCTAGGGTTCCGTAGCCATGACAAAAAACGTAACCCTTATAGATTCGTCATGTCTGTCTGTCCGTCCGTCCGTCAGACATGTACAGACATTTTTTTCTAAAACTATTGGGCCTACGTAGTTGAAACATTGTAGGTTGATGTATTTTGTGAACCGCTCCTCGAGTTTTAAATAAAAAAAATAAAGGGCTCCATACATAGAACTGAATCTAAAAATATTTTTTTTCATCCAACCTGTAGGTATGTGAGAGGTGTATGTAAATAGGTTTTATAAAATGACATTAAGGTTACTAAAACCATTTTTCGTTCAAATTTATTGTTTGAAAGATAGACGCTTCCAAAGTGGAAAAATGAGTGTCCTACCCTCCCCCCTCTAACTTTTAAAATAAGAGAGCGAAATCTAAAAAAAAATATGTATATATGCTGTAGATCTCAATAAAAACTATGAATGAAAATTAGTTTAAGCGTGATATCATTATTAGTTTTTGAGAAATAATACATTTTCAAAAAACGCAAATACAACTTTGTCGTTCATGCAAACGCTATGAAAAATCAAGTTATTTTATTTTCTAGTAAAAAATGTCGCAGACACCTATACTTTTCGTTGGGACGGAACCCTTGCATTGGTGTGTGAGACCGACTCGCATTTGGCCGGTTTTTTAAGGCGAAAACTCCTTTAAAGGCGTTAGGTCAGGACCAATAATAAAAGTTTGGGTCATCAACATGCTACGTAGCACAGATAAACGGATCTAATACGTAGCAGTTTACAAGTGTGCGCTACTAAATACAGGCCATTGTTACTTGATAGTACTTATTATTTTTTCACTTGCATCTGCAATCCGTATTGCTGTTACGTACAATAGTGTATTTCACCATCACTGGGCTTATGAAAATTTAATACGAGATCCAGACGCCTTTGTATTGATTTTGCACCGAGAATTAGTCTGTTATTTCTACCTACCCGCCTCCAGGCTTCTGAACTCAGCTCGCCATTATTTATTCAACATCCACCTCAAAGCTATCGCACTGAGCGAACCTTTCTTCAATAAACTGCTCAACATCGAAACATTCTGACAGGGCACGAACCTTTGAAACCTTCGTCACTATATTTACACTACCCTCCCCTTTGTTTTCACGTAACCGTTCGGCATGGCATAAGAAAATAAAACATTTATTATTTTACTCGCTTGGAACAAATGAAAGCAATTTTGTGTTTTTGCCGAGTTTTGTTTCATAAATATGCAGTATTTTTATGGTATCTTAACAATATTATTTTATATCGAGACATCATCATGGTCGACAACGTTATTCTCCTACATTCAATTTTATGTCTTCATTATTACTTTGGCTTGTGGCTTAGTGGTAAGCATGTTCAGACAGAAACATGAGTTCCCGGATTCGAACCCCGGGTCAGACCATACAAACATTGTTATTAGCATTTACAATTTATTATATTTTATGGAATGGAATTTGGCTGTGTTACACCCTTGTTATTAGGGTAGAACAACCATGTTAGTAATATAGGAAAATATTTTTATGTGAAAGTATGAAAAAACTAACTTCCCAGAAATGATACCTAGTTATATCGATTTTTCATCCCTGTACTTTTTGTACCTAACGTTACAGTATAAAATTATATAAAAAAAAATTCTATCTGGACACACTAACTCAACAGCCATCAACATCTCGGTGTTACTTAAATGATTACTGCAAATTATTTTTAATAAATTCATACTTGTTGGAAAAACTTTTACGCTCGCACTATACCGGTTTCCAGAAACAATTGTGAGTGACGGTAATCCTCACTACTCGAGCGCCAACGAAAAACTTACAAGTTTTTTCGTAAAAACTCTTTAGTTCCGCTTAAAGTACACTTAGCGAAGTAAAAAACAATCCCTTAGGTGAAATAGACGTCAAGGCAAGTATTAGGCTGCAAAAGTTTTGAGATTGTACGTTGAAAAGATCTTTCGTTACAAAGTCAGTACTAATTGTATTTTAAATCAATATTATCTCCTTCAAGTCCAATGACTCCCTATCCAAGTAGACTCTAAAGTTCGTTAGTTTTAAGATGATTACTATTGATATAGTAATCGCATTCTTTTTATTCCTTTATTATATTTCTCCTTTATTATTAATGAGTTCAAAATCACAATTCTATTTCTATTATTATCCATACCTACCTAAGTAAAGCCGCACTTGTATAATGATAATTTGTTCAAAGGGATATTATCTTCCCTTACTCAATGAATATTGAACAGATATTAACAGATATTATTATCAACAGCGACGAACTTCACGGCGCTAATCGGATCAGCATTACTTAAGCCACAATAAGGGCTCATCAGAGACTGAATGTGAGCCTATTGATTACTTAATATTTACCATCTACACGCAGGCTCTTGCTAGGTGGCCACGTTTTGAATCATAGTTAAAATCTACTCGAAATTATCATTATCAGTCACAGTTTTTTTTAATTCGTCATTTTGTTTGTTATTAATATTAAGAGATCGGTCTGGAGCCATTTTCTTGCAGATAACTTGTAGTATATCCCGTTAAAATTTCAGATCAAAATATTCAAACCGAGCTCAGATATCGTGAGTTGAAGTCAAAATTTTAAGAAATTTGAAGTTTCGAAATTCCATCGTTTTCATTGTTTATGTATAATTATGTTCCCCCACTCAAATAAAAAAAAAATAATTATATCTTATGTAGAATGTTGCAACAAATGTTTTAGTACCATTTTTGTTCGGTTGTTAAAGAGTTAGGGGTCATGAGTCAATTTTGATGGGTTCGCCGCTCGCCTATTACAATGTTGTTAAAACGCGAGACTTCCTTCAACTCGCATATTGTCTTCGAACACTTCAATTCCATAGTTCACAAGTCACATCAGTTAATGAGGATTGGAAAGCGTCGGAGTTGCCGCATCCGAGCTGCACTCGTGTACACCAGTATTACTAGTTGGAGCAACTAATAAGTGTTCCCAACTCGAGCCGCGTCGCCCCGTTATCTTTGCGAAGTTTGTTTATTACTTACGGTATGAACCGACCAACGAAACCAACTGGAGAAATTAAAGTCTATTCATTGCGTTTGTAATATTAATAGAATCATTTCTGTACCTATATTCTAGAGGAATTTACGCTGGGAATTATAAATTAATTGTATACATATTCCACTTTAGAAACAGTTTTCGTGCATTTCTCGCTTCGCCCAATATGTCTCGAGTCAACGCCGAAACCGCGATAGCAATTGCTGACTCCACCGCTAAAAGCTATCCCTTAGTCCCACCTTGCACCGGCCACGATAATAATAGTTATTTAGTTATAACTTTTGTATCGAGATATCTCTACCATCTAAGGGAGAGAAGAGGGACCGTTGCCCTTTTTTACCCCTAAATTCTTGTCGCATGATGAGCTTTGATAGAGATAAAGCTGTGTTGGGCTTTGTTTCCACAGCCTATAGTTTCCCCGAAAACAATTACCTACGTTTTATTTAAAAGTTTACAACCAAATGATAATGAGGAGAAATCGTCCCCCAAATGAAATGTCCACCTTCTTTAAGAATATCTTGACAAATGCAATAATATCCATTAAAATAATTATATTTACTAGTGGAGTGCGTAGGTAAGCAGCGCAGTACCGCGCCCCAAATGACCGTGTGACCCAGCAGTCAGGTCATCCGGCTGCTGATCAATTGTCACGCCTCGCCTCGCAAAGGACCTAAGTCTTATACACTAGGTGTACCTATTTATACATTATATATTTTAATTTTTATTTTCAGAACTGCCGCCGTAAATACTTTACATTACTAATTAAGGTAAAAATTGTGCTCATACTTAGACAATTTCGGGTCCGACGTAAGAATTTTGACCTAGTATCAGGCCGAAATTCTTTATTATTTTCTTCCGAATTTAATAAGAGAAAAATTAAGAAACGTTGAGAAATTTACGTTTGTATTGCACGTATGTATATTCCATTGCAACATTTCGACGATCTATTGTGCATAATTTTGTAAATTACAGAAAACTTCATCCCACAACTATCGTAGAGACGTGGCACTGTTATTATAATACATATACCTTTAAGTTAATGTAAGTGCTCGTCTAATATAAAAATAAGTTGCATCCACTGAGAAACGTAACTCTAAATGTATAAATATTATTTCAAAGGACTTTTATTGAAACTTTGTACAACTTGTTCTTGAAATGCTCTTTTTATCACATCATCATCACATTATAAAGCACATATAAAATAAAACAAATGATAGCAACGTTTCCGTGTTATTAAATTAAGTTGTTTGAATCGTGGCGACGCGTATAATTTTAGTACGGTTTTTTTTAATAAAAAGTATCTATGTCCATATTAATGTCTCTAAGAATACATGTGTGTAATGTACAAAGTTTCATGATGCTCGACTGAGTAGCTTTGACGTGAAAGTTTAAAAAACAAAATACATTCACATTTATAATATTAGTAGGAATTCTTAGGCCTCTACAACAACTCCACTACTGACAACGGGCTCTATCATTCACTGTGACTTGCGATTTCATTGCGATTTCGATTGCAACCGAGCGTTTGGCGTCTCACGCACTACTACAAGGCGAATCAAACGATACCTCGTATGCTAACCTCCATCGACAGACCTTCTCTATTACACGCATTCACTTGAAACTGGTAACCCTCTAGTATCCTTAATTTTTTTTTTTTTTAGGTTGACTCTACGCTAACAGGCTGAAGGCCCAGTGCAGCTTCATCTGTATGAGAAGCGAGTGCCCTAAGGTAGCTCGAGCCTCTTTATTTGTGGTCGATGGGGGTGCAGACCCCCCCTTCTTTCCCAGCTAGTCTGGGAGGACGCAAACCGGATTATTAAGATTAATAGGTTATGCTATTATTATCTTGACCAGAGGACAGCGGGTGTCCTCCTTTCCCCTCCTCTGACGGAGGGGAGCAGCTCACGCGCGGCAGCTAAAAAGTGGCCGACACGGGTCTTGAGCTAGAAGAGCTCTATGAGCTATCATGACTGGGGAATATCGTTCATGGAGTAAAATTCTTCACGGTTTCCATTAATGAAAATAAAGTTTGAGGAATGTATTATTAAACCATCCCTGCGCCCGTCGCAAACACAAATCCCACTGTCTTCACCAACTTTATCAATTTACTGTCAAACATTGTCAGGATTTTATCCCGTACGATACCATTTCGTTTTTTTTTTTTTTTTTTTTTATTATATGATAAGGGGCAAACGAGCAGTTGGTAGATGACTACCGCCGCCCATAGATATCTGCAAAACTCGAGGCTTTGCAGGCGCGTTGCCGGCCTTTTAAGTATGAGTAAGCTCTTTTCTTGAAGGACCCCAGGTCGTATAGGTTCGGAAATACCGACTGTGGCAGCTCGTTCCAAAGTGATGTTGTGCGTGGTAAGAAATTGCGCCTGAAACGCACAGTTGTGTACTTTGGGACATCGTTTAACTTTATTGCCCGCCTCTATTATCTATTTCAGCAAAACAACGCTTACTCTCTCTTTTGTTGAGTTTAGTTATGATATTTAATAGGTTGTGAAAATATTATTAATGCTATGTTATTAATTGCTGATTTTAATGGTCAAGTGAAGTTAAATTATGAGCAACATGAAACAATTTTTGTGCCTATAATAATTTATGGACATATTTAATCTCTAAACTGTGCAGTGAAATACTCTACAAGGATGATATCAATTAGCTAAGTATATCGAGCACACGATGAGAGTAACAAGCGAACATCTAGTTCAAGTACAGCTGCCACATCAAGGTGGCCTATATTTAGACTCATCAGCACATTTATGTTAAGCTGTTACCGGCTCCGGCCGCGAGCGCAAGTGACGAGATGAAGCTGTTCCTACTAAGCCTTTGTGTGTGTACTTATTGGTATTGTTGGCTTTTTAATTTTTTCATTAACATATGGTCCAAAATGCCAAGCTTATGCGGAGAAAGCGAAGCCCAATATAGCTCATCGAATTGCCTAGGTGGTCGTTGGGTGACGAGACTAGGCTAGCGGTCAAAAGAGAGACCGATGTATCTCGATATGAGAGAGTAACAGTTTAACTATTATTATCAAGTCGGCTATGGCATGGAGGGTAGCTCGTAAGCAAAGTATAAACGTAAGTAAGTATAAACGGCCCCGATACTGATGTGAAGCTGGACGTTAACATGAAGTTCCTTGACTGCGTCCGAAGACTCACTTCTTACGGTATAGAGTGAAAAAGAGCAACACCTCTGCATGTCCAACTTGCGGATGTTAATGGGTGTCATTCGGTAATTACAAAGAAAACTTATTACGTGTAAAGCATTTGAATCAGCATTATATTTAAAACTAGATGGTGCCTGCGACTTCGTTCGCGTAGCGTAGTAATATTATAATCAAAGCGATTTGTTATTGCTTGCTAACAGTGTGCCGAAATTCCGATTTCCCTGTAGGATTGAGCGATTTTACTGCAGTAAAATGTGTTTTTGATGTTGACCAGACTTAGTATGTATACACCGCAAAAAGTTTCATTCGAATTCGTCCAGTAGTTCTGAGATTAGCCCGGACAAACAGACAGACAAAAAAAAACATTCAAAGTATTCTAATACTATTTTAACATCGCCCCCCAATTAGTTTTTCGTAAATATATTCAACTAGCTGTGCCCCGCGGTTTCAACCGCGAAATCCATATAAACTTCAACACCCTATTTCACCCCCTTAGGGGTTAAATTTCTAAAAATCCTTTCTTAGCGGATGCCTACGTCGTAACATCTACCTGGATGCCAAATTTCAGCTTGATCCGTCCAGTGGTGGGCTGTGCGTTGATAGATGGCTATGTCACGTTTGAGTTTTATATATATAGATGTACAGACACACTGATTTGACTGTTTTATTATATGTATAGATAGATATATATAATATGTTAAAACAAATATGTAAGTAAAATACTTTTAACTCTAATAAACACTACACTTAATTTAATTTTATAATATCATTTTGAATTTATTTTAAATATTATAAATATATTTCACACAATTACAACAAAGCTCTTGAAAATGAACTCGAAGTCCGCCGTCTCTCAACATTGTCCTGCACAAGACGCGAGAACAAAGCCGCCCAAAAACAATGCAATTTTCGATTTGTTTCGAAAACTTCAACAATGCTCTCCGGGGCTTTTACTTTATTCTGTTTTTCGATGTTTAGAGCTAAGTAAATATAAATTAATAAAAAACCAACTTCCGACCGGTGCGGGCGGTAAGCTGACAATTGAAAGGAGGATTTCTTTTACAACTTCGTTTTCAAAATATTTTCATAGCAGAAATGGAGGATTGTCATTTGCGCAAGTTGTCAATGTCCCGTTTTTACGGTTTGAAAACAGAAAGGGAGATTTTTACTACTTTTACTACTTACTACTTACTTTTGCATGCCTTAAGCGCGAGCGTAGGTATGCTCTACTCTCGCCTAAAAATCAAAAACTGGGTTCGGTCAGAGTTTTATTTTAAATAAATAATAATATAGTGCTTAAAGTAGGTTGGCCTTCATACCACAATAAAAGAAAACATCAATGGTCATTTTTCTAAACAATAAACAGCAATCCAACCCACAATTTAGAAAAAAAAATGAATTTTTCAGAAAATTCTATGAAAAACATATAACATTCTCTCTGTAATCACCATAACTTTTGAAAAACATAACTAATCGATTTAAATTTTATTTCAATAGGTCCGTAAATCTATTGTGACGAACTGATTAGAAAACCATAACTCAATTATTATTCGTTTTATTGTAAAAAATCAAATGTGTACTGTTGAAACTAAAAAATTTACATCTTAGGCAGCCTTGTATACAAATACACAGAGTAAACGTCAAAAATGTGTCAACAGTGAGCTTTACTCTGAGAGTAAAGCCACTTGAGACTTTATTTTCACAACGTTAGAGTGTATAATTGAATAAATCGCGTTCGCGCACTTAAAACATTATGGTAAGAGACATTCTTTATGGTTAAGTTTTAATTGCGTCATTCATATAAGCTGCCAGCACAATTTTATTAGTCTAACGTTTATTAATTTCTCGACTAAAATTATGTAATTTATATTGGTAATAATCGCTTTTATCTGAAGCAGTTTTTATTTTTACATTATGATGTCTAATAAATATAAAATAACTTATTTTCTTTAAGATTCAAGTTTACCATAAAACTATTTGAAAATTAAAAATAAAAAAAGCAATTTTTGGTGAAAAACGTATATGTTATCATGAGTATCTTACACACTCACACGAGTGCTTAAGGCATGCACATTTGGTTTTACCAAACTTTTTAGTATTTAAAATACTTTTACTTAACAATTACGTAAGAATTATTTTAACTCCGTAAAAATGTGATATGATCAAGGTCTCACGTTTTGATAAGCTGATCCGCTTAAGCCGATAACACAGACAGATCACAATTAACTGTCTGTCTGTCACACATTCACTTAATTAGTGACTATGTGCTAGCGGGCAAGAACTGGAAACATATGAACATATTTCTCTTATTAAATTATTTTAACAATAAAAATTACTATTTCATGTTTCGCGGAGGGACAAACACAAAAATATATTACTAAGGAGGCTTTATGTATTAAGTATGTTTATCTAACCAAAGAATTTGGCTAAAATTAGGCACGAATTTCAATCTGGAATAAAATATTTTTTTCTTTTTATTCCGAAATAAAATAACAGTTCTTAATTAGGACAGAATTTACCTTAGTATCTTATAGTTTATTAAGTTAAACTAAAATAAAAACGCTATGATTAATATACAATTTATGAACCTACCTTGTGTTTTTTTTATATTTCGTAAGAGACAAACGAATAGCTAGTCGGATCAGCTAGACCACTTTGTCACCTGTAAGCATTTGCTTAAATGTAGGAAACTAAGAGATATATCATTTCATTACTGTGTTCCGAATATAGACAGTTGTTATAAACTTAGCTCTAGTTTCTTCGCCTAAACCTTTGGTAAGTGGCGAAAAATTCGAATACAAATGATGCCATATTCATTCATTTTCGAATAGGGCGCTAAGACACTCCCTCTCGACGGATCTCCACCTTATCGTGGGGAGGGGGCTTAGTAACCGTTTCTTGACCGTGGCACGGTGAAGCCAAGAGGCATCCCAGGAGAGGACGCTCCGAGTGGGCTTGACTTGGATGCGTCGGAGGGGGCTGCGTTGGCCGGAGTTTTCTGACCTTTCCAGCCAGGTCTCCCGCGACCGCACGGGGGCGCACCGTCGGATACGTTGGCGTTGTGGCCACAGAGAAAGAGACGTCTTGATCGTGGTGTAGTTGCCGTCCTCCCTGTTCTCTGCGGCCGTATG